>JAJAGP010003437.1:0-73887 GCA_025084515.1 Ancistrus triradiatus
CATTGTGTGCGCAATGCATTGCGGGCAACGTAGTGTCCGGCTGACAATAGTTAACATACTGGCTAGTTAATAACATACTGGCTTCCGCACGACGTTACCCGTGATGAATTGCAGCAGAGCGGGGTAGCCATAGCAACGCCGCGTACACAATTGCAGTGTCATGAGCAAATGTCTACAATGAGCAGTTTTAAAGAACGTATAGTGATTTCTAGCTTGTAGTGTGAAAAAAAGTATTTATTTGAATATCTCACGAAAAAAGTAAAATGAACTGAACTTTGAACTAGTTCAGAATTAAAATTGTGAACTTTGAACGTGAACTGTTCACTTTCAGCATGTATGAACTGAACTTGAACTAGTTCAGAAAAGCTGTGAACTGGCACAACACTGATTTTCTGCCAGCAGGTGTTGCAAAGGTTCGCTCACGCTAGTTTTCTGTCATTCAGACTTGAACTAGATATATATAAGCCAGATTTTTGTTTAAGAAACAGAACTCTAGAGGGAGTGTGTTATTGTGAATAACATCACGGCTGTGATTATCTATGGCACTCGCCTTCGACATGTTCCTGCGACCAAATCACAGCCGTGATATAATTCGCGATAACATATGATTGTTTTGTTGCTTTAATATAGCAGGTTTTATTATAACAAAATAAATCTAAAAAGTCCTGAATTTCATACTGAATATTCTTTAATATTAGGTCCACAACAATGAGTTGTTGCAATGCAACAGTAAGACTTCCCTACCCTGCTCTAACACAGTACTACCAAGTAAAAGTTAGTTTGAAAAACGTGCCAATAAGTGACGGTGAAAGGACAAAAGGACTAAGACAAAAAGTCATTAAGAATTAAACACTGGAAGTTAGTTATTTATTTGTATACGTTATATTTATATGCATGTATAAAGTTTGTCTTACAAAGGCTGGGTTGTTTCCTACTAGCAGGTGGGTAAAATCAGTCGACGACTGGAGGGGCACTGTCTTCAACTATTAACACATTAGCTGGGTTACAGAAATTAAAACAAAATGGGTTAAAATAACCCAACAAAATGATCAATAGTCTCAAGCCAGCGTTTTGGTTGAAAAGACAACCCAGCATTTTTTTAGGGTGTAAACATTTAGTGCAGTACTGTACTGCACAATTCAGTAATTCTTATCTTTGTATTGGTTATTAAACTTGAAACACTTATCGATAATGAAAGCAAGAGTTGAACGTACTAGTTTTCTGTCATTCGGACATGAATAAGATATCTGTAAGGCGGAATTTGATTTCCTATTATAATTCTTAAGCCCTCTTCTGTTAAAGCGAACCCATGTTGATCGGATGCACTTGAAACGTGCGTAATTAATCTTTCTGTTAATAAACCTTTAGGTAGATCGACAAGGATTAAAGTCGTAAATCAAACAAAAATCAAATTACAACAGAAAATGTCGGTCAAATGTGTTAATACATCGTGTCCTCGTCCTCATCCAATATCCTGCTTTTTCTTAAAAAAACAAAAAAACAAAACATTACCAAACACAAATAATACATATTAAAAAACAATAATAAATTAGCTACCCATCAATGCCCCGACACACATGAGCACCACGAGCACCTCCAGCAGCAGGAGCTTCCCGTGCGGAGAAGAAGCCAGCCTCGTTCCTGTAGAGTTTCTCCATGACGCGCGCAGTTCACCAAGGAGAGGCTCCATGGCATCCAGCCATTTGTTGCCTGGTATTTCCATCTATATAGCTTGAACGTCGACACTTCCAACAAAACCAAAACTGGTCAAAATACGTTTCCCAAACTGTGAGCCTTAACTGGTAAATAAATGTTGGCCATTTAGACGTGGCAAGCTACAGAGTGAAGGAAGATTCAAAGTTGTCGTTACAATACCAGCTTCTTTGTGGCGCCAACATCCAGCCCTGCATTCTCTTCTGAAAGCGCAGGTGTGCGCGCAGAGCGGCGGTAGGGAAGCAAAACACGCTGTGCCTGACAAAGCGGAAAATCAAACACCTAACGAGTCAATGAGCAAATCAAACAATACAGGTCAATTCTGGACGAACCTGTGCACATTTAGCAGGCTATCACCTGTTTACTTTCACACACTTTTAGAGATGAACGTTTCATGGCCCAGAAACAAATGTACTGTTAATTTTCGTAGTAAAACTGAATTGCTTGACAGTTTTAATGTGAACTTTCACAGTTTGTCCATGAAGTTCACAGTTATACTATGAATTTTTGATGGCAATTTGGCCATTTCATGGTTCTACAGTGAAATTTCTTAGTACAACTGTAAAATTTGTGGACTATGAACTGACCATGAATTATTTCAGAGTTGTACTATGCATTTTTGTGGTAATTTGGCCACTTCATGGTTCTACTGTCAAATTTCACAGTACATTTTTTCCTGGTGTGGTACTTCTCGATAAAAGTGGGAAACGGCATACGAGGACTGAGAGCCAATTCCATTTGCGGTGTCCATGCAATAAAGTTATATATGAAACTAAACTCTACAACAAAAAGTGGATGCCTTGTATATGGAAAATGCAACATTTAAAAAATTTAGTGTTTTCTTACATGCAGTGTTTCTCAAAACATGTCCCCTCGAGAAATCTTGAATGGAGCACATGTTTTCTCCCACTCTTCAGTGCAATAATACATTAACCTGATTCAGAATCTGGAGGAATTTCAGTTGCATAAAGAGGTAGGGCATCAGCTTAAACGGAAGAACCTGGGATCCCGCAGACAGCTTGCATCAGAACCGTCATTCCTCAATAGACCATTGGGCATGGATGACTTTATCAACCTTTAATCAACTCTACAATACAGCAGTACATTCACAAATGCCTAAAACGTTAATGGTTGCAAAAGAAGCCTTGTGTTATCCATGCCAGAAGCGTCGCCGCTTTCTCTGGTCGGAGGAATCTGGGATGGACCATCACACAGTGGAACATTTACACTTCGGTGACAGACGATGCAAAACCACATGCTGCACACACTAAAGGCATGGCTGCGGAAGAACAGGGTACGGGTACTGGACCGGAGTGCCCGCATATTTTATTTGCATTTTCCATACTGTCCCAAATTGTTCTGATTTGGGTTTGTAGAGAAAGAGTTCAAACACATATTACAAAGTATAAAATGTTTATTCCAGTTTTATGTTGCCTTAAAAAACACATCGAGGAGTACATCAGAAACTCAATCATATTCAATGGGCAAGAAATAACTGTATCTGCGAGCAGTTAAGAGGCTTGGCCAGAACCCAGGTGTTGCCTGGTGTACTCCCACACCAGTAGGGCAGCGCTCACGTGCACGTTGAGGGAGCGAGTCACCCCCTGCTGAGGAATCTCCACACACACATCCAGCAACTGAAGTAGGTCAGCTGGGATGCCCTCTCTCTCGTTCCTGATGGGAAGATGAGGACCACGGATGTTACACGTCACATCTAGATGTAGTACAGGTACGCGGCGTTTAACGTTCGTCCGATAAAGCTGAGTTCAGTTTAATGCCCAAGGGGTGAAGCATTATCATAGGAAATACAATTCTGCCTTATAGATATGTTATTCATGCCTGAATGACAGAAAACTAGTACAAGCCAAGTCTGAGAAAACATCATGGTAACTCCACTCTCATTTTCATTGTGTTTCAAGTTTTATAAAAGATACTAAAATGAGTCTTTTCATATTGTGTTTTAATTAATGTTATTTTTTAAACTAAACACTATGTGCAAATTATCTAAACTACTACGTGACTATGGAAATGTCCCTTTTGGTCAACAACCTCTTTCACAGAAGGTAATGTGGACAGGAAAGCACTGTTACAATTATACTCAGTCTTACAATCCAAGCAATTGTGGGTTAAGCATCTTGCTCAATGACCCAACAATAGCAGAACGGCAGAGGTGGGATTTGAACCCTGGACCTTCTGGTCCATAATCCAGTACCTTAACCACTAGGCTACCACAGGCCCATAAAATTAAAGCATTCCTTGTTTCTACACGCAAAGTCCATTTCATCACCTCCATTAGCATACAGGAACACTTTGCAGTCCACCTGTTGCTGTGCATACAGGTACACGCTTTTTAACGTCTCCACTACGTTCTGTGAAACAGGACGTTGACCGAAACGGACGGTGACAGGACATTACCATAGTCATGAAGTAGTTAACATACTTTGCACAAAGTGTTTTATTTTAAACACTAATACTGATTAAGACAATTTGAAAACATTTACTACAGTAGTGTACTATATAATACAGGAATTCTTATCTTTGTATGTTTTCAAAAACTTGAAACTTAATGATAAGAACAACGAACGTAATGTTGTTGTTTTTGGTTAATAACGAAAAGAAAGGAACGAGAATCCAAATCACTGTGTACTCAATCGTGAATCATGAATCGTGAGTCGAGTTTCGGCTGAAACCAAGTCACACAGCTCGACCCAAACGAGTGGAAGCCAGTGCGCCTATTTCCGATCAAATGACGAGAACCGAGACAAAGTTTTTTTCTAGTCAAATGCGTCGACACCGAAATCTGCACGCCTCTTCAAATAGGGCGTATTAATTTAGTTTGAACCTGAAGCACCCTAAATAAAACACTCAATGGTTCGATCTTCCAAAGGCAATACGCTGCATTCACACATCCAGTCGGTGCCGATAATACAGCAACACCGTATACAAATTGGAAAAACCCAATGAAAATGTTATACTGGATCATTTTTTAAATTTTTATAATATTATGGGGCAAAAAGTATTTATTCCATCCACTGATTTATTTTGGTTCCTTTCTTTTACAAACTGTTAAAACTTCACACGTGTTTGTCTCTGCATGGAGGCTTTGGGACTCCCCGATCCTTTCCTTTCCTTCCAACCTCGCATGTTTGTTTCAAAGAGAAGACCTAATTATCTTTAATACACATGATATACACACATTCTCTATTCAGCCACTGAAGTGTGCAAGTTCTCCCTACTTAGAAGGAAAGAGGTCGTAATTTTTTCATCTAGCTGAAACTTCAACTTATAAGACACAAATGAGGCAAAAAATCCAGGAAATCACGTTGTAGATTTTTAAAGAATTTTAATTGCAAATCGTGGTGAAAACTAAGTTTTTTCAGTAACCAAAGTTCCACTCAATACTTTGTACAAAAACCTTTGTTGGCAATGACAGAGGTCAAACATTTCCTGTAAGTCTTCACCAGGTTTGCACACCTGTAGCTGGTATCTTGGCCCATTCCTCCATGCAGATCCCCTCTAGAGCAGTGATGTTTTTGGGTTGTCACTGGCCAACACAGCTTTCATCTCTTCTCCACAAATTTTTTCGTGGGCTAAGTCCTGGATACTGGCTAGGCCACTCCAGTGAACTTGAATGCTTTTTCGTTGCCCGAGTTTGGGTCATTATCATGCTTTAAGACCCAGCCACGGTTCCACTTCAATGCTCTCACTGATGCCTCATTATCAGTCACTCCGTGGGTTCTGGATTTTTGCTCACCGTTCTCTGATCATGTTTGACCATGAGATCTTGCGTGGAGCCCCAGAACAGGAGATTATCAAGGGTCTTGTATGTCTTACATTTCCTTACAATGCTCCCACAGGTTTTGATTTATTCACACCACCCTGCTTGCCTATTGTAGAGTCACTCTTCCCATCTGGTGCAGGTCCTACAATTTTCTTCCTGGTGTCCTCTGACAGCTTCTTTGGTCTGGCCTATGGTTAGTTGAAAGTCTGACCGTTGAGGCTGTGACGAGGTTCCTTTTATACAATAACGAGGTCAAACAGGTGCCATAAATACAGGTAACGAGTGAGGGACAGAAGAAGCTGCTTAAAGAATAAGTTAGCAGGTCCTGTGCGAGCCAGAAAATCTTGCTTGTTTTGTGGGGTGACCGATAGTTATTTATCCATCATGATTTACAATTAAATTCTTTAAAAGTCCTACATTGTCATTTCCTGGATTTTTTTCCTCATTTTGTCTCTCATAGCTGAAGTGTACATATGATGAAAATTACAGACCTCTCTCATCTTTCTAAGTAGGAGAACTTACACAATCAGTGGCTGACTAAATACTTTTTTGCCCCACTGTATATCAGTCTACTGGTGCCATTTCAGACAATCCCTCAGTCTGAGCGCCACTCTCCCGGTGATAAGACTGTGTTCGGTTCAGTGGCTATAAAGTTTCACTTTATACTCACTTTTTATGTTGTTATATTCAAATTATTTTAGATATTAAATGATTGTTATTACTGTATTACATTCCTTGGCTTTATTCATGCTTTTAGTCATTAATTACTTATGAATATAGGAGTAAAAAACAATCATTTGGGGGTCAGGAACGGATTAATCCCATCTACATTACTTCTTATGGGGAAGGGACTTCATATACATTTATAGATCTAAACCTGTAGTATGTTTTTATTGATGCAAAGATGCCAAATTCATTTGATCAGGTTTTAACATGAATCATTTCAGAACATTCAGTACCATCATTTACTACTTTAACCTTGCAGAGTGGAAGATTAAACTCACACTCAATTAAGGGTTTGAGATCTGCATGCTGGGACAAGCCTGTTCCTAGATATAAATAAATATAAAAACACCTCAAGAGAATAAAGTTAATTAGCCCGATAATATTAAGAACTGCAATGTCAGCTCCCACAGAAGCACACACAAGCCTGTGTCTGCTGCTTCCTTCTCATTGTCCCTCTCTATACAACGATTACAGAATACAGGCTCATAAAAAGACAGCAGTTAACTTACAGTAAACATGGTCAATTAGAGCAGTCGGGTTTATATTTAAATAGGATAATTACATTACCCTAAAAGCAGCAGAGTCTTCTCTGGAAACCTGTAGTCTTTTAAACTCTGGCTGTTGGCTGTTTGCTCTACTCCGATGATGGAGTAACCCTCTCTCTGCTTCAGCTGGAGAAAATCTGAAAGGTCAAACGATCTCACCTGGATAAGAAAGACATCTCTGTCAGAGGTGAGTAGATAACAAAATAACACACAAATCATGAAGGACTGAAATGGTCTATTACTGGTTGGAGGATCATCACCTGGAGCTGTAACAGCAACCCCCTACATAGCCCTGTGATTAAATGGTGCAGCATTTAGCGCCTATTGTCTTGATAATGACACACCGAACCCCACATCCAAAGAATGTTTCACTAAATCTGCCACGTCAATCCCTGTTTCAAGAGAATTTGTGTATACACAGGTAGCACAGGTATAAATAGTATGTAGCAAAGAGTACACAGTAGGCATTTACCTAACAACAGTTAGCTAATAGCCCGCTGTTGTTTCAGAAGTTGGAGGGTCAGCCAACCTAGTGGTAAAAAGGATAAAGAGCCACTGTGGTGCTTGATCCTTGGGATATTTTGATCCCAGGGAACTGCATGGAAAAGGGGTATACAGTGGTACCTCGGATCTTGACCACCTCGGAACTTGAAACTCGACAAATTCTGACTAGAAAATGTGTCTTGGTTCTCGTCGTTTGATCGGTACTCTTGCTTAAACTTGTACGAGTCGAGCCGTGCGACTCGTTCCAGCTGAAACTCAGATTCACAACAGCTGTTTTCGTATTTTTAATCGTGTTTTTCTTCATTCTTAGATCTACAGCACTGTATATTAGGTGTAAATAAGTCTCCATGGGTCCTAAAATGGTTAGTAATGACAGCCAACCAAAAGGAAAACAGGAACTAAATCCTCCAGATCACTTTCAGGCTAAGCAGTTAGCATTAGCAGCTAGCACCATGAGTTCACCAATGGAGTAAGTGTTTTACCGTTCACTTTCAATCCATTACTCACTAAATTAAATGAGATTTTTCAACACTTCAAAACTAAGCTCGTTTCAACATTACAAATTAAGCTTGGTGTTAATGGTTTTGGCCAACTGTAGGTTAACAGTGTGGATTTTCTGGGGGTCTGGAACGGATTCATTCAATTTACATTATTCCTTATGGGAAAAATTTGTTTGGTACTCATCGCTTTCGGTTCCCAACAAGCCTTCTGGAAAGAATTAACGTCGAGAAATGAGGTACCACTGTAATGCGTTACCTTTAAAGATGAATAATGCCAACACACAAAGCCAACTGCCATCTCCCACTTCCTCTGTATAAATCGTAATATCAATGTAAAGCGACCTTGGGTTTTGTGAAAGGTGCTATTTAAATGCTATGTATTATTATTTTATTATTAACTGCATCTGTGGAGTGACCGGTGATGATGTAGCATATTTTCAGAACAATGTGACTGGTTGGCAAACAGCAAGCACAGACGGGTTACCAGCTGGACGCGGGCACGCACCTCCAACATGGGCAGCCACAGTTCAGAAGACACACTCAGGGCTTGGAACTGTTTGTCTCTGATGTGATGCAGGCTGCTCAGCACCAGAGCACTCGCTCCAAAGATCTCGCACGTTCTACACAGCCCTAATGACAAGCACAGACATGATTTTTGAAAAGGCTCTAGACCCCCGTCACCCTGATCAGGATAGGCAGGGTTAAAAAAACAACAACAGAAAAATATGCATTGTCTGGACAAAGTCATAGCATCGTTTAACGTCCACCAGCTCAACGTCCGATCACTTTCACATCTGAAGGCTTAAGAAGTACAATAGGAAATAAAAATCTTTTATATACATCTTATTCATGTCTGAATGACAGAAAACTAGTATGAGCAAACCCTTGCAACACCTGCTGACTGAGTTTCAAGTTTTATAAAGAAAACAGAATTACTGCACAGTATAGTACTAAATGTTTTCATATTGTTTTAATTAATATTACATAATTAGTTCCAACCCCACAATTTGATTGGCTGAGAAATGTTCTAAGGAGTGCCAATATTGCACGACAATTACTCCGGCACATACGCACGTAACCTTAGCAACGACGCCAGCCATAACAAAGAAGCAACGTTACAATTATACAAGTAAAAGTCTGCCTAATACTATAACAAGTTTATAAAATCTGCTGGCTTTGAAAACATTTGTTTCGATTTAAATTTGGAAGGTGAAGCTGTTAATGACCAGCCTGATGCTGATGCAAGGTTTGTCCCCTTAAGGATTCGGATGCGAAGTCAGTACAGAAAATCAAGCGTCCGGAACTCTTAATGTACGCATTCAGAAATGTAAAGGGGGAGTTATACAGCATCAGCAGCTTCGTTGGTGATATCACCTTCGCTTTTTATTATTTTCTTCACGACACACACAAAGATGTTGTTTGCTGGTGTTAAACTCTGGGTCTTTCATTAAACACCATCCACGGCTCTTCCAGTCCAGTCCAGTTCTTAACCCAATGAAGCTGCTGATGCTGTATAACTCTCCTTTTACATTTCTGAGTCATAACTAATTTTATGGACTGCCAGTGAATCTTTATAGTTTTGTTGCACTCTAGTGCAGTATCTTTTGCTTCTGCAGCCAGTCAACACAGCAGATCCATGAGCAGAGGCGGGAGTTAAGAACGCTCACTACTTTACCGGTCGAGCTCTTGAGCTCACGTTTGGACCAGAGACTGTTCGAACTCGGTTGAAGTGTTTAAAATTCTCAGCACTGCACTGACACGAAGCAGCACTGCTTTTTCTGATCCACTCGTACCAGCACAACACACACTAACACACCACCACCATGTCAGTGTCAGTGCAATGCTGAGAATGATCCACCATCCAAATAGTACCGGATCTGTGCTGGTCCTGTGGGGGTCCTGACTATTAGAGAACAGAGTAAAGGGGACGAACAAACTATGTAGAGAAACAGATGGACTACAGTCTCTAACTGCAGAACCACAAAGTGCTCCTATATGGTAAATAGAACTGATAAAATGGATAATTAGTGTAGAAACAAGGAGGTGTACCTAATAAAGTCACCAGTGATTGTATCTAACAGTGTATTTCGGACAATAATCTTGCAGCATTAAACCTAAATAATTGCATTTCATTATCTCAAACTCTGCTCAAGAGCACAGCATCACTGAATAAATGCACAAAGGTTATACAAAAGATCAAGCTCACACAAACAACACCTATTTCAACCTCATCACGAAACGTCAATATTTATTCACGAAATAGGCCAGATAACGGCATGGGGGGGGGAGAAATAATTCATATTAAAGAGCGAAAAAAACCAAGTAGTCATAGCAAGCCTTGTTGACATTTGATTGTGTATATTTGGATTGGCTATTGTGCTTAGCAACAAAAGCCTGTTCCTTTCCCCCAATATTTCGGAACACCTCACGAAGGATCCGGTGCTTAATGAATCGTTTTTTCACTATGAGCCAATTCACTGAACATAAACCAGCCCAGCTGCAATGCCTGTGTGTGCGCAACATCTCGTACCGCCCAGGTTTGTTGGCTTTTCGATGAGCGAGGCGACCACCACGAGGCCACTGGTGAGTTTCCCCACACGCGCCGATCTGTGCTGGTCAGACAGTGCCGAGTCCTGCTCGTACACGCTCAGGCTCCAGGGGGCAATCTTCTTCTGTACATCCGCACAGGAGGCGTCCTGTTCCAGTTCACCTAGAAACAAATGCAAATCAACATTTACTTTTTTTTTTTTTTTTGAGAGTTGCATTTAGGACATTCTTATGAACTTCTTAGTGTTTGTCTTAAGAACCGTAGCAAGTTTTTTTTCTTAAGAAAGCTTTCGTGAATCCGGCCCCTGGTTTCCAGTCTGTGGAGTATTATGGAGATGTCTGTCATCCTATATTTAGCTAGTTAACAACTCTTGGAAATCTATACTATGGGGTAACAGTACACTCTGCTCACTATTCCATTCTCAATACTGAGTTCACGATTCGATTTTTTTACGATTATTGTCATTTCTGGAAAGGAATCAATGCACATTTTCATTTTGACTTGAAACAGAAAGTTTAAAATTGTAAACAAAATGTTCTAACGTAATTTCACCATATCTTAAATAATGGAATAATGGAGTGAAAACATTCCTTTTTCACCACTGAACAATAATCGATGATACGAGTTGAGCCGCGCAACTCGTTCCAGCCGAAACTCGATTCACGATTCATTACACAGAGATTCAGATTCACAGCATCCCTTGCTCAGTGAAGATCTCCGCTGTGTTTATCGTGTTTTTCTTTACCTTTACATATACAGTACAGTATTCTGGTGCAAATACGTCTCCATGGGTCCTAAAAAGGTTACTAAAGGAAATCAGGAATTGAACCTCCGGAACACAGGCTGTAGTTAGCTTAGCACAGTGTTTCCTAATCCTGGTCCTGGCGCCCCAGTGTTTTCCTGCTCCCAACACGATTGATCCAACTACTCGGCTCATTAACAAGCCCGTTATTGAGTTAAAGTGGGTGTGGTTAAACAGGAGAAGCACTAAATTGTGCAGAGCGGTGGGGCGCCAGGACCAGGATTGAGAAACACTGGCTTAGCAGCCATACTAGTTCACTAAAAATGTAAGTGTTTTGCATTAATACATATAATGCCTCATACAGAGTGGATTTTCTGGGGATCTGGAACGGATTCATTCAATTTACATTATTCCTTATGGGAAAAATTTGCTTGGTACTCATCGTTGTCGGTTCTCGACACGCCTCCTGGAACAAATTAGCAATGAGAACCGAGGTACCAGTGTACTTTTCACACTTGATGCGTGTAGGAGCATGACGTATGACAAAAAGCCATGTGCTATGCCAACACCAGAAGGGACGGTGAATGGACAGAGTTTTTGTCACTAGCAAATTTAGCAAAAATCGAGCGTAGGGCAAATAAACTAACGTCACATTTTTGTCCAAAAAATAAACGTTTGGGTGGAAGAAACCGTCACGATACCAATATACCACGATACCAAATAAATCGCACAAATTCTAGTTATTATTAGGACATTCTGTTTTTGTGCTGCTGCACCTTTATCCTGTTGAACCCAGTCTCCAGGCTGCAGCTCCCTCAGCGCACGGCCTACGTTCCTCACAGGCAGAGAAGAACTGTGGGCAAAGTCCACGAGTCTCTCAAACTTCCACACTGGGATGCACTCATCTTCTGCAAGTTCTGACAGACGAGGAAACGTGTGGAATATTGTCTAGTGAAAAGGAGGACAGAGTTTCAATTGCAGTTTTACAAGGTGATCTTATACCGATATCACACAGCGTTAGATGTGGAAAATGTAGGTAAAAGCTATTGGGTAAGAAAGTAAGAAAGAAAAAGAAAGTGAGAGCAAAAGAAATAAGGACAGAAAAGAACAAAAACAGAAAGACAATGTCAATACAAAGCCAAAAAATAAAGAAGGGCGTGTGAGAATTAGGTCCTCACCTCTACGCTGTAATCATTTATAGGGTGGAAATCGCTGAAGAAAAAGTGCTCCTGAATTCTGGTCCAATTTTTTTTGGCATTGCTGTAGTGTGACACACACACACACACACACACACACACACACACACACACACACACACACACACACACACACTTCACATTAAAAAGACGTGCTCTGATACCAACCCAAATTAGAAAAAGTTAGGGCAGTATGGAAAATGCAGCTTCAAAAATTACAGCACGTCTTATATTTACTTTGACTAATTTCATTTCAGACGGTATGAACCCTTAGATATTTTCAGTTTTTTTCTAGTCAACATCTTTTCATTTGTTAATAAACATCCATTCCTGCATTTCAGGTCTGCAACACATTACAAAAAAAATTTGGACAGAGCCAATACAGGGCTATTAATGAGGCAAAAAACGAAATAATTATGTGATCAGGTGATGTCAACACGTGATTGTAATCAGGACTTTGGTACACAGTATTCATGAAAGGCTGAGTCTCTGAGGTGCTCTAGTTTGTCAATAAATGACTTAAGACTAAAAACCTGACTCAAGAATGGAACTCACCCAGCGTTCTGCATGGCTTCAGCCTGATGTAGGCAGGCCTCGACAACTGTCGCTAGGCCCTGTAGAGAGGCGGCGTTTCCCCGCTCATGAGCAGTCCGTAGCCCCTCCAAAGCCCAAACTCTTTTCAGAGCCAGCAACGCATATAAACGCACGGTGAAATTGTGACTGAAACACCACAGCAAAATAAGCTCTACAGCCTTCTGCCAGTGTCCTGCCTAAGAGACGACAGGGGGCGAGAGAAAACACGCAAATTCACAAATCACCCAAAGAAACAACATCTGCAGATACACTATAGAGACACAAGTTTGTGGACAACCGTTCTAATAACTGAACGTTGCTTTTTCAAACACACCCGGATTCTCCATAGACAAACAGTGTCAGTAGAATGGGTTGTACTAATAGCCCTGTGACTCTCAGTATGACATATTTATAGGTTTCCGCTTCCAACAACCGGTTCATCAACTTTCTGCTTTGCTGTAGTTAAACATCATGACCTGATGCAAAAACGGCACGATGCATTGTCTTTGTAATTTGATTATACGTTACTGAATTTTCCGCCATCTGCAATTCCCTTTTTGAACACCAGATGGCACAGTCATACTAACAGACTAAAAGAGCCCTCTTTCAGTGAGAATCCTCATTTATTTTAATCGCAGAGGACTAAAAGTTCCTTTTAGTTTAAACTTTTATACAAGAAAAAGACACATTGTTTTGAATTGTTATTCCTCAAAAATAAAAACACACAAACCGCCAACCACCATTGCATTTGAAATGGTGTAGAAGGAGTCAAAGAATAGACTTTTTGGTATCTGTAACTTTTGTCTCATTTGTTTAACTGGGTTCTCTTTATCTACTTTTAGGACTTGTGTGAAAATCTGATGATGTTTTAGGTCATATTTATGCAGAAATATAGAAAACACAAACTGTCAAGCACCACTGTACTTTGTTCGTCCCCTTTACTCTGTTCTCTAATGGTCAGGACCCTCACAGGACCAGAACAGATCAGGCACCATTTGGGTGGGGGATCATTATGTGTGTTGTGCTGGCATGAGTGGATCAGACACAGCAGTGCTGCTGGAGTTATTAAACCGCCTCAGTGTCATTGCTGGATTGAGTTAGTCCATCATTAAAGTCCATAATGAATAGAGTCCCATAATTCAAACATTGCAGGTACAGAGTGATGTGAGGACGTACCTTATCCTCCAGTTTAGGCAGAAGGATGTCGAGATGCACCAACACGGACAGAAACGTGCAAATACTGGTTTTTGTTTTCTCCTGGTCCTGATAAATCAACAAGTGCGCATTAGTTGACAGAACAACACTCGTTATAACTTTTTTCTGAGGCACATCATGTTGGAAAATGGCACTTACGCTCACACTAAAGCAAACCCATAGGTGGTGAATGTGAGAGGGGTTCTGGTGGAGAATCAGAATCAGGGCCCACTCGATTAGATACTTGACAGAAGCCTGGTTGCTGCAAAAGCCTGCATCACACGCAGCACTGAACACATACTCCACCACAAAATCCTGTAAGAACAGTCAGACAACAAAACAAACAAACCACATAACCTGCTGTAGTACCGACGGAGACAAAATGGACCTACTGGACATGGACATACTCCAACAACCCATGACCCATGGTTTATCTTTCAGAATCACTTGAGCCAGCCCTTACAACCCCAAGTCAGAAAATGCCATGCCTTTGTAAGGTGTGCAGCATGTGGTTTGCATGTGGTTGCATTGTCCAAAAATGCATGGACATCCATGGAAAAGATGTTCTGCATTAATGCCGCCATCACAGAAGCGTAAATGATCTTTACTAAGGGCACTGACCCGACCCCATACCATGACAGGGTCTGGCTTTTGGACTTGTTGCTGATAACAGTCTGGATGGTCCTTTTTGTCTCTGGTCTGTCATTCAGACATGAATAAGATGTATATAAGACCGGTTTTTATTTCCTATTATAATTCTTAAGACCTCAGACACTGAAGTGAAGGCATGTTGATCGGATGGACATTAAACTGCGCATACTTGTACTTTGTTTGGAACTGGTGCCCCTGTGAATAGAATTATTATTAGTAACAATGACGTTTAAGGCACTCGGGAGGGTCTGAATTGGACTAAGTGGGCATGGAAAGTGAGTGAGCACACAGTGACAGTGGCTTCTGACTGAGACATTCCTTACCGGCCTCAGTTTGGGCAGCAGCAGCAGCAGCGTCTGCCACACCCTGTTCTTTATCCGGTGCTGCATGGAGTTGCTATAGTAACGCACTGACGACTTTGAGATTTCCTTATCCTACAAAAGCAAGAAAAGACAGAAACAGGAGAAAAACAATCAACGCAGGCCTAAATAAAACACAACCCCATTTACTCACACACACACACACCTTTTTGAGTAAGCACCGCACTAGCTCTTGCATCAGCTCCTGATGCAGGCTGTTTGAAGGTTGGAGGTGACTCAGAAAAGCAAGAACGCACAAGCGTGGGAACTGATCGTCCTTATTCTCACTGAGAAGCAACAGCAGACAGATGGCAGGGAAGAACGTCAGGCAAAACAATAGGCTAGTTTTTAGTGCATAATCAGTGTATGGTCAGACCTCGGGAAAACCTCCTCACTGAGCTGTTCCACGTAGAGCTGAACCTCCTGAATGAGCCTACATTGGGAAGGAAATACTGGCAATTAATAGATTTGATTACAGCAGATTAGTGATGCACGATATATCGGCGGCCGATATATGGACTTTATTCAGATATCGGCATCGGTCCGATATTAGAATTTTGGCCGATATTATAACCGATATTTATAATACTTTGATTTTTCTTTTGACTGTTACTCATTAATACTTGGAGCTTCTCAGTCAAGCTTTCTCATACACTTAATGGTTCTTGTTGCTGCCTGTACCAATTCAAGACCAAAAAAAAAAAAAAAAAAAAAAAAGAAGTTTCCTACCTTTTCAAAGGAAGGTTAAAAAATAAATTGGAATTTAACCATTTTTCCTTTGAGTGAACTGCACCTTGTGTTTACAGTAGTTGTCAGGTCTGATTGAACTGTTTTGTTGTTTATTATTATTTTATTTTATTGCAAAAATGATTTACTGTATTTGAAATGCATGAAGGTTAAATTATCGGATTTTAACATCGATATCGGCCACAATTATGTGCTAAAAATCGGTTATCGTATCGGCCCAAGAAATTCAATATCAGTGCATCCCTACAGCAGATTACAATAATAATAAAAAATGATATATGCTTTAAATAATAAGCTACATATAAAATTCATGGTATTACGGGTAAGCGCAGGGCGTTGATTGGATGCTCGTCTGCGCTTACCCGTAATACCATGAATTTTATTAAAGGAATCATGTTTACTTGCATTTTACTTACAATAGGTTTAAATGGGAAGAAAATGTTTAATGGAAAAATGATTAATTAAGTGGAATGGAAATTCAAATTTTTTTCCGTCGTTAAACAATGCACACCTGTAACAGCAAAGCTACAACAAACACCGTCCAGGTTAACACAATATCTGCAGGAGATACCTTTGGTCTCTTCTCAAGACTGGTCCATAGACACAAGCCTCAGTCAGAATGCCCAGGTGGTTGAGGGCACTTTCAAAGACGGTATCTGTTCGGTCGTTCTGGGACGATGGAAGCCAGGTGTGGCAGCAGTGCTGGATCAGCACATTCAAAACTCCCGGCTTAGCCTGGGACAGGTCCAGCAGCTCACGCGTAATCTTACAAAACACAAACGAGCGGGAATGATTTGCACTGGCTGTTCGTGTTAAGGGTCCTGTTAATATACTTATAGCTGTACATATGCATACCGGGTGGGCATTAGGCAGTTGTGATGCTAAACTCAGCTCACCTGTTTTACGCAGGCAGGTATCTCACGGCTCGAGTCCTCCTTCGGCTCCAGGACAGTGCGATGAAAGGCCAGACGCACAAAGGCCCGCAGAGTGGGCCAAAAGTCCTGAGCGTTATTGCCCAAGGCCTGGACCAGCTTCCACGACACAGATACCGCCTCTGCATACAACGCCTCCTCTTGTAGAACCATCTAGTACGACAATCAGCTGTCAGATACAGAACTAGTACACATCCTACTCACACCTGAATGACAGAAAACTAGTGCAAGCAAACTCTTGAGCCACCTGCTGACACAAAAAAGAATCGCAGTCTTGGAAGGCAGAAAACAACATTAGCGTTCCATTCTCGCTTTTGAGAGTGTTTAAAATTTTTTATAACAGATACAAAGATAAATATTGACTGTATTGTACAGTACAGTACTGTGCTGAACACTTTTGTATTGTGTTTTAATTAATATTGTTGTTTAAAATAAAAGGGCAATTCTACGATCAGAGCTTTAGGGGTGCTGAGCACTCAATTTACCCCTCGTATGAACATTTTGGCCTATCAATCCCACACTTTGGTGAGTGCTGACTTACTGGAAAGACGCCTATAAATCTGAGAAAACTTCTTTTTGTGTTGAGCCTCGGAGCCACAAAGCCATTGCTTGGTACAAATGAACATTGTACATTACAAATGAAATTGTACTAAAAGTAAAGGAAAATGAGGGATAAAACAATAAATAAAAATAAAAATGCACAAATCAATAAAGAGAGGCAACCCTGTCTAAGGGCATTATAATAAAGTAAATATAATAATAACAATACCCTAGATTCTTCATTTCTTGAAGGTACTAAACCGTGCAATGAAATGTGGCATAACAAAAAGATCTGGCCTTGTGTCCCAACACTTTCGGTCTCGTCCAGGGGCATGTCCCAGCACGTGTTGGCTACCTGCAAGGGTGTTCTCCTAATACTTTTCGTTGCATGCTGGGCAATGTCCCAATACTTTTGGCTTCCGACAAACGTATCAGTCGTTTACTACTTCCCTACTGCTTCGCGTTACTAAATACGGATTTCCCTAGGGCCTACTAACATTAGTATGTTTCTAACCAGCACATTTGTGTCTCAAGTGAATTGTTTTTCTAGTGCTGAATATATGTACATCAATATGTGCTGGTGGGGATCGTTAGAGTGGCAAACGTCTGGAGCGTAAGCGGAGTTGTGAAAGTGTGGTACACGGCTGCTCGCTGCGTCGCGCCCACAAGGTTCGGGCCGTCACGGGACAAGGTGGAGCCGAATCAGCGCACAGCCTGGTCTCCTAGTAGCGGGGAGATCGGGTGCAGGGGGGAGCGTTGCCTTCCACTAAGAGACAGACCACGTACAAGAAAACAAAAATATTTGTGACCAACTCACTATAAACAGAAAATTAGAGCAATAAACAAAATACTATAACACGCGACAACACAACAGTAAATACAACAAAACACACCAAGAAAAACCCACAACACCTGGCAATACAGATAAACCTTATAAAAAATCAGGGATAAAATAATGCTGAACCCATGAAGTCACAGCACCGGCATCACTAGGGTCACTGGGAAGCCAGGGAAACAGCCTCGATAGCAACAGCCTGAAAGGTCACTCTGGTCACTTTGGCGCTTCGCGAACTTCTGAAGGAACTTCCGACATATCCACTGGGTCTCGGATAAATTAACTACCACCATTCTAGCTGCCCCAGTCCTTCAGCATCGGGCAGTCCACGCCATCTGGGCTTGTCTGACTGTTTAAAAAATTTCATGGCCGAAAGATCAGCCAACTCACTTACACAACCGGCCAATCATTTGTGTACAGTTTGGAAAAAGAAAATTAAAAAAGAGCACCCGTTTCTTACATTTACTTTGGCTATTATTTCACTGCATACAGAATCGTTCCTGAGATTTTCATGTTTTTTCATTGGTTAAATAACATCCCATTCCTGCATTTCAGGCCTAACAACACAGTTCAACAAGTGGGAACAGGGGAAATTTGGACTAGTAAATTGAGGGGATTTACTGACATATTTCTCCCCTATCAGTGCATAATATCATTAAATGATTCGAGGAATCATTTACCATCATGAACCACCATTCATCAACAGCTGATGGAACCACATGGGCAAGGGATTACTTTATCAAACCTTTATTAAGCACTACAATACAGGTACATTCACAAATGCCACTTAAAACGTTACTGTGCAATAAAGAAGCCTTAAATGCAGGAATGGATGTTTATTAACAAATGAAATGAAGTCGACCGGACAAAACACAGTAAATGTAAGAAACACTGTGTTTTTTAAAACTTATTTAGCTCTGCAGACCTCTCTGGCATGCCCGTTATAGGGGCTGAAGGCTTTGGCAAGGTCTGGTTAAGGCACTGGGGTGTAGATGAGGAGGACGAAGATGGGCAGAAGTAGGCAGTGAGCAAGCAGAGGGATCTCATGGCCTCAGACTCCGAGTCGAACAAATGTTGCTCTGCCGTCTCACATAGAAAAGCCAGTGTTGCCATGCTGACTGCTTTTTGCACATGGCTGCCAATGGACAGTTTCTGTGGAACAGAACAAAAAGTAAAACTGTCTAGCTGAAGTACATTACGGGTAATATTACCAATAAAATCTGGTGGTTTTTGTTAACAGCAAATATGTAGTAATAGCCAATGAGGTAGATTTTGGTACCTGCTCACAAGGCTCAGTGAGGATCCTGAGGGAGTTTGCAATAAGTCTGGACACATAATTCATCTGCAGGTTTGATAAGTAGCCCGGGACGCCACTGTAGGTTCTTATGAGCTCCCTCAGAACAGACACATAAAGGTCCGCCCTGCCTAGGTCACACAGCTATATAAACAAGCAAACTTGAAACACACTAATCTATAGGTTAATAAGTTGCGTTTGTGTGTCTGTGTGTGGTGAACAGTACCCACGCTTGTAGTTCTCCACTTAGCCTCCTTAGTATGAATGAACTCTCCTATCTGTCAATAGGTTCTTGACTGCCACCCAAAAAGCAGCTCTCTCAAGGCAAACCAGCCACTTTGTCCTCTACAAAGACAGAAATAAAGATTTAAACTACGTGTACGTGCCATTTAATCTCCATCCGATCAACGTTCGTGCCATCTCACTTTGACTGCTGAGGTCTTAACAACAGTGCTTGAAAAGGTGAACGTAGAAAGAATGGCGGGTCAAGACAGAATCTAGCTTCTTTCAAAGAAGGTAACAGGTCTGTGAGAGTCAGAAAATCTTGCTTGTTTTGTGGGTGACCAAATACTTAGTTTTCCACCATGGAATTTTCTTACAATTAAATTCTTTACAAATCCTACAGTATGGGATTTCCTGGATTTTATTTTTCTTTCCCTCATTTTGTCTCTCATCGTTTGAAGTGTACCTTGATGAAAATTACAGACCTCTCTCAGCCTTCTGTAGTAGGAGAACTTGCACAATCAGTGGCTGACTAAATACTTTTTTTTTGCCCCACTGTACAAATCTCTCTCCACACACCCCTTCTCTCTTTCACACACCTTTCTCCTTTCCTGTTTTCTGGCTTTCTGTTGAGAAGTGAAGAAGTTGCAACTATGAGCTTAGACCTCCGGTCCGCTTTGCTCCTAGCGGCATGTAGACGCTGGTGTTTCAAGCGGCGCAGGACATCTAGAAGGGGGCAGAACAGCTGTTCCAGACCATTATCCTCAGGTTCTAGCTCCTTTTTCCTTCTCCAGTCCAGCTCTGCAGAGAGGAGTAGGGCACACGCCAGCAATTTAGCCTCGTCTGCATCTGAAATGCTTTCGGTCTGATCTGTTTAGGACACAAAACACACAAGGAAACACACACTTAGTTGTTTAAGAAATAAACAAAGAGATCACATGCAAGCTATACAGTACTCTCTTAGTCCACCATTAGATATGGAATAATGACAATACATAATCTAAATATCTAATCAGCAAATGGTTTGGACCCAGCAGGTATGGAATGGGTGTGAGAGAAAGGAGTTTAGTGCAAAATGCAAACTTCAGTCCGTCTGCATTACCTGAGCTGGCTGGTACCGACAGAAAGGCCTTCAGATGGTGGAAGCAGTGAACTGAGAATTTCGGTGGTGGCACACTTGTTTCAGCAGGCTGAAACTTTTCTTCGTTAGCCATCAACCAATCACAGAGCTGAAAAAAAGAAAAAAAAGGAATGAACTGTATGTCTTGTTCACGCTGAGCTAAAACAGGGACACCAGTAGAACCCCAAATTAGAAAAAGTTGGGACGATATGGAAATTCAAATAAATTTACTTTGAGAGATTCGTTTCAATTTGCATTTTTCATACTGTGCCAACTTTGTCTGATTTGGGGCCGTGGTTTGTAAAACATTGCTATACAAATCTTCAAAGCCACAAAATAAACCCAAACCATCTATAAACGTCTAGTCCTGACACTGCCATTGCCATATAAACATCACACTATTCCAATAAGCTGTTGATAAGCTTCATTTTATCCACATGGGTACTTTACCTTTTCCCAGAGTGGGGAGCCTCGACGCAGGGACTCATCAGTTTGGAAACATGCTATAAAAGCAAACACTTCCTCCAGGGACACTGCTGACTATCAGAACATAAACAGCGACAACATTCAGATGGCTGTAATATTTATGACGTAGTTAAGAGTATCAGTAATTCACAAACAATGCCAATGCACGGCAAAATACAAAAACAAACTGATCTTAATTTGTTTTGCAATAACAAAACAAATTAACCAATACTATTTTTGTAATAAAATGTCTCCCACTGGAACATGGTGGTAAGAAAATGAGATCATACCACATCAGTTAGGTGCAGGGCGGCATGAAGCAGGAAGCACTGGGCGGACCTTCGCAGCAGACCCTGGGGGGTAAAAGTAGTGCAGCGGAGCACCTGCCTAAAAATCCAGCACAAATAGTAGCCTTATGCCTCAGATCAAGTCAGATCTGATTAGAATATTATCTGATTAGAAACTAAGCAGCGGTACAATTATAGACCTTCTAATATCTAGGGCCAATCCCAAATTCAGCAAGCCTTGGGGGACAGTGGCAAGGAAAAACGTTAATAAGCATTATAAGGAAGAAACCTATGAGGGTCAAGACTCAAAAAAGGACCTGACCAAATTGGGTGGCTTAGAAGATAAATGTAAGGTAAATGTAACTGATTCAGCTAGTCAAATAAGTATGTAGTAACAACTGAAAAAAAAAGAAACTAAGTAGATATTAATAGATAAATAAAATAGCATAAAAAATACGCATATCGGCATTATTTAGGCTGATACGCAGAGTTCAGGATCAGGTCTTAAGGTTTATACAAACACGAGACCCAGTATGTTCTTTTTCATAACTTCTTTTGCTTTTTAATATGACAAAAAAACAATTAGTTTAAGTTTAGACAAAATCTAAGACAAGACAAAGATAAAACTGAAAATCAAAACAATGGATAACCATACAAAGCTAAAGAAAAATGTGGGAGAGATTCATTGGATTTATAATGAGCCATATTCTTAATTAATTAATTCTTATGGTTTGCAAAAATTCTGTTGCTTATTTCTAAGGCATCCACACGCCCTCATAATGACATTGCAATTTATATTAAGTCTTTGGTTTAGCATTTTAATTCCATTGACTTTTTGACTATTGCAAATATATATTTAGGGCTAGTAATGAGGTAAAAAGGGATTACTTTAACCCTTTATCAAGCACTACAATACGGAGTTACATTCACAAATGCCACTTAAAACATTACTGTACAACAAAGAAGCCTTATGTTAACTATGTCTAGTCGACTTCGTGGTTGACTTCTTTTGGATCAGAGGCATCTGGGATGGACCATCATACAGTAAAAAGTGTGCTGTGGTCAGACAAGTCCGTATTCCAGACCTTTTTTTTTTATAGAAAAAAAATGGATGTCATGTGCTCCAGAACAAAGACAAAAATGACCATCCAGACCTTTATCAGTAACAAGTCCAAAAGCCAGGGTCTGTCATGTAATTGTAAATTATGGTGGAAAATAAGTATTTGGTCAATAAAGTTGGGGTCAGATCAGCGCCTTTCTGTGTTGGCAGCATTAATGCAGAAAAGTACCCTGAGATTTTAGAGCAACATATGCTGCCTTCAGGATGACATCTTTTCATGGATGCAATGAAATAAAGCCTTAGTAAATGTGAGATATGCTGTATAATCTGGCAACCCTAGAGCTAACAGTAAGCATACCTGAGCACATTCACGCCATCTCCTTTGAGAAGAGGACTGGGTGTCAGACGGGACAATGCTTCAGACAGAAGGAGCAGTGGGACGGCGCACCAATGCCGAGAGCCCACACGCTGCAGCAGCTGCAGTAACACCGAGCCTGCACTCAGATTAAAGAGCAACAAAATTGAGTAAGAATATAACGGAGCTAGACTTAAGGTGGAGAGGACTTCGTTAAAACCGATACCTCGTTTGTCCTGAGGCAAGCCAGTAAAGAATGACAGCAAGAAATCCTGTAGCTTCCGTCCCAGCTCTGGGCAGCTTCCAATGATTTGTCCTGGTGACCTATATAACCAAAAATAAGCCATGATTCACAACTGGCAACCCAAAATGTTTATTCAGTAATGATTTTGGCATTGTATGAATACTAGCGTTAAAACCATTTCATTATGGAGACAGAAAATACTAGAAGTCTGTTTTTACAGAGTGAAAGCCAGACCCACCTGTGATACAGTGCAGTCTCAGCCAAGACACCCATGAAGGGACCTACAACAAACTGACAACCATAACACACAAACATCATTGTTTTTATTCTTGTGTCATTGTGAATGTGCGCTGGAACTCTTCCTGTCAAATTTCAAATCATCACATTCAATGCAATGTATAAGCACTTTATTGTCATACCCCGCCTTGTTTCTACACTCATTGTCCATCTGTTTCTCTACATACTTTGCTCGTCCCCTTTAGTCTGTTCTCTAATGGTCAGGACCCTCAGAGGACCAGCACGGGTCAGGTACTATTTGGGTGGTGGATACAGTAACAGTAATAAGTTACTATATTACTGTTAGTACAGTAAATATCTGGACGAGTACTTTGGACGAGGGCCAAAGGTCAAGACCACTAGCGACCACAAAGCCCCCCCCTTTTTAAATCATTTTTAATATAAAATGTTTTATATATATCTCAATATCAAAGTCAGATTTATTTATATAGCTTTTTACAATGGAGCATTGTCTCTATCTAAAGTAAAAATTATATTCACGAATTCGGTTCTTGAGTCATTTTGACTAGAAAAGTTTGTCTCGGTTCTCGTCGATTGCTCGGCACCCGGATTCGAGCTGTGTGATTCGTTTCGGTCGAAACTCGATTCATGATTCATGAACACAGTGATTCAGATTAACACTAGCCCTTGCTCAGTGCAGATCTGCACTGTGTTTTTTTCGTGGTTTTCTTTATTTTGACATCAACAGTATTGTATTCTTAGTGCAAATAAGTCCCCATGGGTCCTAAAAAGTTTAGTAATGACAGTCAACTGAAAATAAAAAAGGGACTGAATGCTTTTGGCTTTCACCAAGCTCCCGGCTTGGAGTTCACCAATACAGTAAGTGTTTTGCTTTCACTTTCAACCCACTACTCATTACATTACATTAGATTTTTCAACACTTTATTATAAAACACACTTTGTGTTCATGATTTTGGCCAGCTGTAGGTTAATGTAAGTGATATTGTTTACTGCCATATACAGTGTGGATTTTCTGAGGGTCTGGAACGGATTCATTCAATTTACATTATTCCTTATGGGTAAAATTTCCTCAGTACTCATAATGTTCGGTTCTTGACAAGCCATCTGGAACAAATTAACAACGAGGACAGAGGTACCACTGTACTTGACAAGCACTAGCACAGAAAGAAACAGGGACTAACCTGAGAGATAGCCAAGGCAAATTCAGGCTGCTGAAGCATGGGCAACCCAAGAAAGTGACTGACTCCTTCCTTAAGCACAGCCTGGTTCTCACTGTGGAACATGCGCTGATAGATACACAGCAACCAAGAGGGATGGATCAGTCCACTACCTAATGCACACCAGAACAAAGCCATCATGAAATAAACTTAAAGCGACCTGAAGAGTGACCCAGACTGATCTGACAAAGTTGACTCACTTTGAGTATTTGCTGCAGCCGTCTCAACAAGCCAGTCCATTCGGACGAGAACAGGGCTAACCACGTGGATCTAGACATGACAATTTTACTAATTATTCTAAACATATTTCTAATTGATTCATTATTTTTTATGCATGAAAAATTACAGTGAAGATCAGTCAACCATGAACATCTCACCATTTTATATACAACCCCAAATGTTCATTTCATTGCAGACAATATGAACACAAGATATTTCATGATTTTTTTTCTGGTCAACTTAATTTCATTACTTAATAAACATCCATTCCTAAATTTCAGGTCTGCAACACATTGCAGAGAAAGTTGGGACTGTGATTTCAAACAGATGACATCAACAAAAGCACATGAAAGTCTTGGAGGAGCAAAGATGGCCAGAAGATCTCCAGTTTGTCAACAAATGTGTGAAAAAAAATGATAGAAATGTTTAAAAACAATGTACCTCAAAGAAAGATTGGAAGGGATTTACATATTTCTAGCTCTACAGTGCATGATACCATTAAGTGATTCAAGAAATATGAAGGAATTTCAGTGCATAAAGAACAAGGATAAGCCTAAACTGAAGACCTGTGATCTCCGATCCCTCAGACGGCACTGCATCAAGAACCATCATACAGCAATAGCTGATAGAACCACATGGGCAAGACATTACTTAATCAAACCTTTATCAAGCTCTACAGTACAGAGTTACATTCACAAATGCCACTTAAAACTTTACTGTGCAAAAAACAAGCCTTATGTTAACCAAGTCCAGAAGCGACATCAATTTCTCTGGGCTCGGCGGCATCTGGGATGGACCATCACACAGTGGAAACGTATATTGTGCTCAGACCAATCAGTATTCCAGATCTTTTTTGGAAGAAATGTACGCCGTGTGCTCCGGACCAAAGACGACAAAAAGGACCATCCAGACTGTTATCAGCAACAAGTCCAAAAGCCAAGCTCTGTCATGATATGGGGGTTGGGTCAGTGCCCATTCTAATGGTCACATACACTTCTGTGATGCAGCATTAATGTAGCAAAGTACACTGAGATTTCAGAGCAACAAAAGCTGCCTTCAGGATGACATCTTTCACAGGGACGTTCATGCACTTTTTAACAAGACAATGCGAAACCACATGCTGCACACATTACAATGCCAAGCAGAAGAAGAGGGTACAGGTACTGGAGTGTCTGGTATGCCAGAGTGTCCTAGGTAGCAAGACGTTTTTACCATCTCAACTTTTTTTGGAATGTGTTGCAGGCCTGAAATGCAGGAACGGATGTATATTAAAATGAAATGAAGTTGACCAGATTTGATTGGAATCCACAGGGCCCAACATACCTGGTATTCCTCAAGAGTTTCCAGTACCAGAGCGTAGTCTTCCCAGAACTTTCGCAGTACTGGTGATTTGTCAGTTGTCCATTTAAACAAACCCCCATCTGAAGAGAGTCCAAATAGTGTAGTGAAAACCGTAATAGTCCATAAATGTCAGCCTTAGCTCATACATACCAACATCTGCAGCGCGTGCTTCTGCCACGGAGACGCATCTCTTCAACAGATAAAGGGCCCTCTTGCGGCTCATACCGTCCCGATGTATCAGGCCGGCTTGGATCACTCTGACAAGGGACTCGGACTTGACAGGGTCAGGCCCTGTCCATTTCAACCGTTTTTGATCCGATGAGAGAAGGTAATCCGAAAGAGCAACGAGGCAGAGCAGCACGCGCGATGCCACCGCCTCGGTGCCCTCCTGCTCATGCCAACCCAGCAAATCCTCCCAAATGCGCTGCAGGATATCTCCTCGCATCTCTTCGCTGGACGATTTGAGAGACGTGAACCAGACACGGACGATGATTTTGGAAACCCGCGCCTCTGAAAGCTGCTTGACGCCGCTCAGGGTGGATGCAAGTAATTCCATGGTGAAGCCAGCATTAGGAGGCGTGTTGGACAGCAACACTGCCAGAACCTCTATGGCAATGTCAGGGTCCAGCTGCTCCGTCTCGCAGCCGCCTCCATCCGTCCAAGGCCGGACCAAAACAGGTAGGGCGAGGCTCGCGATTTGCTCCGCGGTGCCCAACTGGCACTCTTTCACGCACGTCCCTAGGAGCGCGCATGTCGCACTCAGCAGCTCCTTCATTTGACCGTTTTGTGCAGCCTCCTTAGAGCAAACCTTCTCGCTGGAGAGCATTTTCAGCAGGGGCACGCACTGCTCCCATATAACTAACTGGACTTTCGAAAAGAGGCGCTCCTCGGACCCAGATTCCCCCACAAGTTTTTCGACCAATAAGCGAAGAGCTTCAACTCTATCAATCTCAGGCCATGAATGCCCATTCCAACATAATTCATCTAATAAAAGGTGGGTATCAGAGCACCGGGACAAGAGGGAGCTAATCAAATAAGAAGCCATGCTTCTAACCGGCCACGTTCCGCTCCTGCTCTGTTTACGTTCCGTTGCCGACTTGGACTGCGCGTGCGCACAACGTCCCGCGTCACGCGCACACCAACTTACGCCTTTCCGAGAGGCGACCAAATCACGGTTACTCACGATAACACGCAACAAAATAAAGACCAAAATACATCGACGAAGCCCTGAATTTCATACTTAATAGGCTTTAACACTGACAATACCTGTCTCCAAAAAGTAGGTCCACAGTTGCTATGCAACGGAAAGGCTATGCTACAACAGGCGTGGTTTATATAACGCTACCAAGACCACTTTAAAATGTTGCCGTGCCCCACTAAAATAACGGCGTTAAAAAAGTCCATTTTATCCTGATTTGCTGAGCAGACCTACAGGCACTACATTTCCCATAATGCCTTAGCATCTTTTAAATTTTGAGCCACTAACGCTTTCCTTTAGAGCTAGTATCTTTCGGTTTTTCGCGTGTTTAGTAATGGAAGGTCGTTCACGGTGCAGACAAAGTAATGATAGCTCATAGATATGTTTAATCCAGCCACTTATAACCGTATAACATAGACATATGTACCTGGCTGCTTAGGCCAGTTGCTGGGTTACGTCAACGAGTCCGCCATATTGGTCCAGGCAAGACTGGCTTGTAAACAAATATAAGTGAACAAAGGAGCTGCGTTTTTCTGGTTAAAATACACAATAACCTAATTTTTTGTCAACCAGTTTAATGAGTCACTTTTATATTCAAGGCGTTTGATCTACGTGGAGTACAAAAAAAAGTTTTGACTCCAGCTATTTCGAATCTCGATAGAGAATAGTGCGTATAAGCATTAGGCAAGTTGACATCGTGGAAAAAAAATCCTTGTCATAAGAAATTGTAAAAACTCAGGTTTTTTTGTCAAGCATGAGTTTGGACTGTTTCCCTTGGTTAATGCGTGGAAATATCCATTTATTTTTTATTTAATGTACATGAAATGCGTAGAAGGTTTTGTGGATATTACCTTTTCTGTCTACGTCCCCATTATTTGAGATTTTCTTTGGGCCCAGGTCAATATGGCAATGAGGTTGATGCATGATCCAGCTGCCAATGCAGCATCTAGGTATTTTATGTCTATGATATAACCTACCAAAAGTATATATTAGACCACTAAAGCAAGACCATTCTTTAAACTAGCTAACAAAGGCATCATGATAGCGTAACATTACATTTACTGTACATTTGGCAGACAGTTATCCAGAGCGACAATCAACTGATATAATCCAAGCAATTATTTATTAACAGTCTCGTCCAAGGTCCCAACGGTGGCAGCTTAGCAGAGGCCCCACAGCCCCCGATAAGCCACCAAAGATTTGAGCTTCTGAAATGTTGGTTTTTCCTGTTTGAAGTAGCCATCAGAAGATGGTACCATATGGTCAAAAAAGGACGCACATGGTCAGCAACAATACTCGGGTATTATTGCGTTTAAATGCTCATTTGGTATTAAGGGACCCAAAGGGTGCCAGAAAAACATCCCCCACACCACTACACCATCATCACCAGTCTGAACCATTGATACAAGGCAGAATGGATCCACCACCTAAATAATACCAGTTCTGTAGTTATTCTGACTGTTGACAAACAGTGTGAATGGGGGCTAAGAAAGTATGTAGAGCAACAGATGGACTACAGTCTGCAATAGTAGAACTACAAAGTGCACCTATAGGGTAAAGGGAACTGATGAAATGGACAATGAGTGTAGGTACAAGAAGGTTTGTTTTGCTGTATGTACACACCAGTAATGTAATGCAACATTTAATATAAATCCTCAAGCCAAACTTAATAATGTGTAATGGGAACATGCGCGAACCGAAATCACACATTTCAGGTGTTCGTCAAATAAAGTTTTCTAATGGACTTCATCCTCAATACCTGCATCATCATCATTTACCAGCTTAATTGCAACTGAACACTTTCTGAAGTCTCACGGTGCTGTGAACAAATTTTGTACAGTACTGTACTGAACTCTAATGATCATATTTCATACTATAATTATTATAATATAATTATATAATACTTATTACAGATTCCTATGTTAATGGCTTATTTATGTACTGGTATTATTTATTTTGTTGCACTCCAGCACAGTGCGTTTTGCTTCTTCTGACCAGCAGGTCACCTCAACAGGCAATCAACACTCCGGATCCACGAGCAGAGGCGTGAGTTAAATAGCAGAAGTCAGTCATTCACTCGAGCACTCACCACCTTACCGGTCATGCGCTCTCTTGTTTAGTTCACATTTGGACTAGAGTCTGTTCTAAAATGGTTGATGTGTTTAGAGAATTTTTTTATGTCTGCTCCTTAATTGTAACAAGCTGTAAAAGTGTATGTGTCTGTCCTATTGTAAAAATGTACTCCCCACACTACCTGCATATTCTCTCTAACCTATAACTATTTAATCTGGTTCATAGTTGCTCGTGGAGTCTTTGGTTCATTTGGCTGATCTTCTGTGATGTTCGTAAAACTGTCAATACCTGCACTTTAGATCATTGTCTCATACTTTGTCTTGTTGCTAGATACAACAGTGCTCCAACTACTTTAAGTTCTACTGTTTAATTAACTGATAAATTCATGTTCTAGTTAATGACAGCAAAGTATACTGGGCTTATAAAGCAAAATATCCCTAAACCATCACACACTATCAAAATGAGACAGAGCAGATAGTAATCACAGTCCTTAACCAGCTAATGCTAATGGACCCTTTAAATTTGCGGTGCAAACCACCATTGATCACCATCAGTACAGTACCGTACTGTAGAATAATTCTTATCTTTGCATCTTTCATAAAATTTGAAACAGTTACCGAAAACAGAAAGAAATAGTAGAAAGATACCATTCTATTTTCATGTGGCATTTCAAGAATGGGGACTGTGGCAGCCTAGTGGTTAAGGCACTGGACTATGGACTAGAAGGTTCAGGGTTCAAATCCATTGTTGGGTCCCTGAGCAAAGCCCTTAACCCACAATTGTTTGGATTGTAAGAATGTATCAATTGTAAGTCACTCTGGATAAGGGTGTCTGCTAAATGACATAAATGTAAAGAATGCGATTCTCTGTTTTGTCAGCAGGTGTCGCAAGGGTTCGTTCAAACTAGCTTTCTGTCATTCAGATGTGTATAAGATATATATATATATATATAAGACAGATTTTATTTCCTATTCTAATTCTTAAGACCGTTTGTCTCATCTCTTCTTTCTACAGAAATATTACATTACACAGGTAACAGTTCCCTCTAGTGGATTAGCCACTCAATTCCAATAAGTACACAAAGTATAACCATTTTCATTGATCTGCTGTCTTCCCAAATCATCTTTTTAAAAATGTGATCAGCATTGGTTGGCTGCTTATGCCAACATCATACGTGACGGTGATAGGTTAGTGAGTTTCTGTTGCTGGCGAAAGTCGAAAAAAAAAAAAATTCAAATAAAGGGTGAATAAAATAAAGTCGCAAATAAAAATTCCATTGTCTGAAAAATCGCCTTTGGTGTGGGAAATGCCCTCGTTATACGCAAGCTTGAATTTATTTACTGTTGTCCAAACAAACTGAATGATGTGTAACAGCCTGAACCCATCTGTTTTTGCACGGTTTGCATTAGGCATTCTGTAATCCTTCATCAGTGCTCACAGGACGCTGCCTACAGGATGATGGTGGCTGGCCATTTTTGTCTGTTGAGCTATTTTCAGTCCTGCAGTGACACTGAGTTGTTTAAAAAAAAACTCCAGCAGCACTGCTGTGTCTGATCCGCTCGTACCAGGACAACACACACATGAACACACCACCACCAGGTCAGTGCCACTCCAGTCCTGAGAATGTGCTGAGAATCAGTGCCAAACAGTACCTGATCTATGGTGGTCCTGGTCCTGTGGGGGTCCTGACCATTAGAGGCCAGAGTAAAGGGGACTAACAAAGGATGTAGAGGAACAGATGGACTACAGTTTGTGATTGAAGAACTACCACGGATTAACCATGGACGCTGGAGAAACTGGATGGTTTCCTTCACTTTGTGCAGTGTGAAGGTTCATAATCCAGTTTCAGCAGAAGCTGAACTGAAGTAGCTAGTGCTATGTACTGAAGAAAGTCTCCAAAGGATGGGACCTCTAGCTGCTGCCTGTGGCCCTACATCGTAACTCCATGCGCCTAACTACACCAAACAAGGTATGCGAGACACAAATCGATCGATTCGTTCCGTTTTACGGTTTTAAATCACACCGGATAACCATCGAAATCACGAACATAATATGTGACAAGTCCGCTAAAGGCTAATCAGTTCGCTATCGCTAGTATCTCAGTGGGCTAGAAGGCTACTACGTACCCGGGTACCTTTTCCCGTTTCTCTACTTCATGATCGGAGTAAATAATATAACGCAGCGTTCGTTATTCAGTAGCTAGCTTTTTACTTTTATTTAACCGAACTACAAAATTAGCCATACTGTACCATTATAACCCATTTCTGCCCTAGCTACTTAGCTAGCAAAACAGAAGACGAGCTAGCTGAATACAAGTAGTCGGCATAGCGTTAGTTGTAGCAAGACATTTGGTGCAACAATAAAAGGCAGGTATTCTGGGTGACCTTAAATAGTATAAATAATGAGCTAGTTAGCTTAAAAAGCTTGAGCGATATGGAGTACTTTCACTAAGCGCTTGTTCCCCCCTACCGATATTCCTATACGTTTCTCTTACTAATAGTTCATACTTAAGGCGTTCTGAAAGAAACTAAGGTTTTCAGTCAGTCTCAGCCTAGGGTGGAAAAGAGGGAACCTTTCAAAAAACATGAATACATGTCGGTAAAATACAACAAACGACCGCTCGTGTCAACCGGTACAGCGTTACGGTGCTCCGTACGACATTTACCGGTCGCGAACGGTTTAGTAACAGAGACTTCACGCCTACTACAGTTTGAACGGCTGTTAAATGTCACGGAGTAAAGGAGCAAGGACGTAGGTTTGACCGTCGGTAAAGTTACACAGTTAAAGCAAAGGTATTTATTACCATGTAGTAGTACAGGTATGCGCCGTTAACCGTCCGTGTTACGGTCTGTGTAACAGGACGTCGAAGCGAAATGGACGTTGACCGGACATTACCATAGTCACCTAACATTTTTAGGCGACTGTAATGTGAATATAAAGGGTGTTTTTGTAAGGAAACTGTGCAAACGAAGCCTGTTATACACATGGCAAACCCTTTTTATGGAAATTATCACTAATTAATACAGGTGTATGGTTGTACAGGTTACCACCCTGTCTAGGTTAAAGCTGTAACACTGAAAAGGATGGTATGATGGACCCGACACTTCAGCTTGATGGAAGCCAAAAACACATCGATAGCGGAGAAGATCAGCCAGATGAACCAGAGACTGAACGAGTGAATGTCCACCAGTTTATATAGTTATAGGTTAGAGAGTGGTAGTGGGGGGACATATAAAGGACTACTGCTTACAATAAGACAGGCATGTACACTTACAAACGCCATTTACAGCTTGGTACAACTGGAAAGTCATCCACAAAACATCCTGCTTAGACTCACAATCCTAGAGTGACTGTGTATGTGCATATTTCACATTTTATTTGAACTATGACTCCAGGACTTTAGTTTCATTCTTAGATTTATCATCTACGTCACCCAAGGAGGTCGGGTCCCTTTTTGAGTCTTGGTCCTCCCAAGGTTTCTTCCTCATAACACTTAACACTTTTCCTTTCCACTGTCGCCCTAGGCTTGCTCAATTTGGGATTGGACGTAGATATTAGGAGATAATCTAAACTTGTAAAGTTGCTTTGAGACAATGCTCCATTGTAAGAAGCGCTATATAAATAGATCTGACTTGACTTGACAAAAACACGAGGAACTTTAGTCTCCGAACACATCAAACGAGCAAGTGTGCACACGACCAGTAAGGGTGTGAGCTTTCAAGTGAATGATATATGCCTGCTCTTACACCCTAAAGGTCGTTACGCACAGAACACGATCTTTTCATGCAATTTATTTGGACGACAGTAAATGAATTTGAGCTTGTGTATATAATGACGGTATTTTCCACACGAAACGCAACTTTTCAAGCGGGGGAAATGCAGTGTTATTTTATTTGCCCTCTATTTGATTTTTGTGAATTTTTGCCAGCGACGAAACCTCACTGCCCAATTTCCGTCGCTTCTGCGGCTCAGAAAGCAGCTCCTGTATTTTCAGTCTGCCTCTTGGCTGGCAGCCTTTTTGTACTTGGAAATAGACGTAGTAAAAACGTGTCTTCACGTTCCTTTGCCCTCTGTTGTTCCATCTCCACCTCGGAAGTACAGAGCCGTTTTACTTGTTTACATGACGTTCAGGTTCAGACGATGGTAGTAAAAGTAATAGTACAGTGGTACCTCGGTTCTCGTCGATAATTTGTTCCAGAAGTAAATTCACCCAATAAATTGAGCTAAGCTGTAAACACTTAAGAGGTTTCAGACCCCCAGGAAATCCACACTGTATAAGGCATTATATGCATTAATGGAGTTGTATTGAACAGGTGCTCCTTGATTTATGATGGGGAAATGTTCCGACAAATCCATCCTAAGTTAAATGTAACATGAACTGAAGAATTTAACGAGTGTTTAGTAGAGAGGTCTATATTGTATCGTAGCGGAATTTAATGTTAATGTTAATGTTTAAAACACTTACATTAACCTACAGTTGACCAAAATCATTAAGCTTATTTTATAATGAAGTGTTGAAAAATCTCATTTAATTTAGTGATTAATGTGAAAGTGAAAATTTAAAGCAAAAAACTTACTATATTGGTGAACTCAGGGTGCTAGCATAACTGTTAATGCTAACTGCAGCCTGTTTTTCCTTTTGGTTTCCTTTTGGTTGGTTCTTAGACTAACCAGTTTAGGAACTAAACCTCACATTTTGGGACTTATTTGCACTATGAATACAGTACTGTAAATGTAAAAATAAAGACAAACACGATAAACACATTGCAGATCTTCACTGAGGAAGGGCTATTGTGAATCTGAAGCACTGTGAAACGAGTTGCTTGCCTCGACTTATACAAGTTTAAGCAAGACAGAGTAGCGAGCAAATGATGAGAACTGAGACAAATTTTTCTAGTCAAAATGCATTGAGAACCGAATTCCAATGAGTTCCGAGGTGAATAAGGGCTAAAAGGGAGGGAGGGGCAACACGAGCCATGCACAAGGCTTGGTTCCGGCTCGGAACTAGCCACAGGCGGCTCAAGGGTGGACCTCGCCACAAGCTGCTCAGTGGTGAAGCTAATGGGCGGAGTTTAAGGGCACTTCGAGCTCAGGAGCTAATATACTCAGGTACGAAGCTTGGCAGGGCTAGCTGCTCAATTGCGGAGCTAATGGGTGCAGCAAGCTCAGGTACGGACCTGGGCAGCACTGGCTGCTCAGCTGAAAAGCTAAAGGGCGTCACTGGCTCAAGTACGGAGCCAGGCGGCGCTAAATGCTCAGGTACAGAGTTACGGGGTGTTAACTGCTCACTTACGGAGCTAACCTGCTCAGGTATGGAGCTTGGGGGCGCAACGTGCTCAGGTACGGAGCTTAAGGGTGCGTGCTCAGGTACGGAGCTGGGCGGTGCTATCTGCTCAGTTGCAGAGCTAATGGGCGAATGAGCGAGAGGTGTGAAACTGGCCTTTCTCCTGGCCCGCTCAACAAGATGGGCGTCTACATGGATGGCCAGGCCGTACAGATCAGCCAGAGATGATGGGTCCGGAAGGAAGAACAACTCCAAACCATATTCCAAACCAAACCATATTCAAAAATGTCCCTTAAATCCTAGTCCACAAAACCTGACTCCACGGCCGGCCCACAAAAAGCCGTTACATAAGCATCGACTGGCCAGGAGCCTTAGGTGAGCTCCAGGATGCGGGTGAGCTCACATGACCTGGCAACAAGCAGCTGGGGTTCGCAGACAGCGAAGCTAGGTGGCACTAATGGCTCAGGACCACGTAGCTCCAACCTGGGAGGGTCGGGAGCATCAACGGGGACAAAACCCGGTTCCACATACATGGCTGAGATAGTCAGCTATGGTTCGGAAGTGGGTCGAGACCGGCGCCTACTTCGGCGAGGGCTGGGCGACTTGGGGAGGGTTAGGATGCCACACAGAGACCACGACTAGGTCATAGTTAGTGGATGGTCCCCTAATAGCCAACCAGGACCCGGGTAGAGTGACCCACCCACTGTGACGACTGGAGCTAACACTGGGTCCTCTTGCTGGCGTCGCACCATTCTGTTACGGTTAGCCATATTAAATTACAGGTTGAGGACCCAAGTGCAGTTAGCTCTAAATGGAATAAATGAACCAAAATATAAGTACATAAAAGAAACGAAAGAATAAACCAAAAATGAACTGAAATAAACTAATAAAAAAAACTCACGCTATTCACTATACGCTAACGACCTTGCTCCGCTACGTATGTGCAAAGCACTAGAGCCCGAGTGGAGCTTCCGCGAAAGCGTGCCGCGTTTGCTCCTGGCCCATAATAGTAACTTTGTACTGTAGTGCTTAATAAAGGTTTGATAAAGTAATCCCTTGCCCATGTGGTTCTATCGGCTACTGATGAATGATGGTTCTGGATGCAGTGCCGTCTGAGGGATCAGGGTCTTCAGTTTAGGCTTATGTCCTTAACCTTTACACACTGAAATTCCTCCAGATTCCTTGAATCCTTTAATGATATCCTCCACCCATTTTTGCTCCTCAAGACCTTTTGTGGATTTAGCTTTTCTTACCTCATTTCTAGCCCTAAATTGTCATCTTGGGTTCATAATGTCTGCAGTGAAATAAGAGTCAAAGTAAATGTAAGGAACAGGGAGAAGTTACAATTCATGTCCTGCAGCATCCATACACGTTTTTGTGAGAACACTCTGTCCTTCTGTTGCTTAAATACTTGTTTGAACAGATCTGTATTCTGAACTTTTTGGTCTCTGTCCTTGTGACTAAGACGTTTACAATTGAAAGCATGCTTTGCATCCCTTGGAGGCTTGTTTAAAAAATGTAGCTAAGCATGCATTGTGGCGCAATCGCTCATGTGCAGAAGGTATTCTCACAGTCTGTTTTTCACAGGTCTTTTGAAATTGGGTGATGTACAGAAGTTTCCTTAGCTATTATTACGTAGTCGTTATTACAAGAACGTATGTCGTAAAAGGACATGTTGTAATTATGAGAAATGGTTTCGTCATAATAAGAAATCCTTAAAATGTGTAGAAACGAGGTGTACCTAATAAAGTGGTGATGTGGGCGTGATCTTGAAGTGCCAAAAGAATTGTAATCATGTAATCATTGTTTGTCATTGTGCAGTTAAATAATTAAGTCTGTTATTTCAGGGTCAGCATTATAGCCTTGTCTTTGCTTCCTTATAGGAATGAATGTGTAACAATGGTTTTCTTTTATACAAGAAGAAACCGCATTCTCAAAGGGAACAAAGATGGGTGAGTGATGTTTTCATATTTACATGTTTTGTGTTCTTAGCGGATCTTGTCAAACATGTATCAGAATGACTGATACTCATGCTTTTATGGCCTCCATTTCATTTTGTTAATGTACATCCATTCCTGCATTTCAGTTCTGCAACACATTCCAAAAAAATTGGGACGGTAAAGCATTTACCACTTTGTAGCGTTGTCATTCCTTCTCACAACACTTAAAAGACGTTTTGGCAGCGAGGAAACGAAGTGATTTAGTGTTTCTGTTACAGTTCTCCATGGTAAAAACTGGCAAACCGTGAAAGGAAAAAAGTCAAAGGGGTTTTAGGACCCAATTGCAGTTAGCTCCAGATGGAAATGGTGAACCAAAGAATAAATAAATAAAAAGAAAGTACAAAAACAACGAAAAGAAAACAGAGGCAGTGGCTGGGGATCGAAACCCTAGGCACTAGTGTCGGAAATGACTGTGTAAACCGACGTGCCACTCAGCCGCTGCGGAGAAAAAAGGAAAACAAATGAAACAAAAGGGAATACCATAAGCGCTCAGTGCACCCAGGCTGAGCTGCACTTACGACATAGCTCTGCTACGCAAACGGTGTAAACGGGTTCACGACAGTGTGTCATGCTAGTCCCCCAGATGCGAAAACAAAAGGAAAGGATGAGGCCGATGAGCAGCGAAGCGTCCTTTCAAAATGTGAACCCAAATGGGCTGTTGGTGAGTGAGGGAGAAGGTGGGGGACTTGTGTGTCACCGCAGCGAGCGTGCCAAAGCCACCGAGGAGACGGTGGGGCCGCGGGGATGGCAAAAGGGAAGCGGAAAGCGGGACCTTGCCCTCCGCTAACCAAAAGCGAAACCTTAGCAGTCACTTAGCAGGTGAGATCTCAACATAGATGTATGTATACAAGGACACCTGACAGGGCTAGAGGGTGCACCTAAATACTCTGACCATACTTGGTGTCGCCAATTGCGCAATCAGTGCTAAATGAGTGCTGGGGCATGCGCGATCGCCTCGAGCATACCCAGGCCGGAAAGGGAGTCGATGCCACGCTCTTGGTTTGGGGAGCGCAACTCCTAATAGTTTCAGGTGTTATTTTGTTCCATTCTTCCTGCAAGGGCATCTTAACTCCTTGCCGCATATGCGATTTTGCACTATTACATTTAGACACTGTTTATTTTAGTTTTACATATAGAACAATGATCATTCAGGGCTTAAATTGAAGTAAACACTTGGGCCAACATATCTATTCACCTCCAGGCTTCTATTTTCATAATTTAGGTTACATTTGGGAAGCTGAAACACAAGAAAATAAAAAAAACGCCTTTGATTTTTTGAGTTTATAATGTGTGTGTGGATGCTGGTAATTGATAATTTTCCATGCTGTACATTTTCTGTTTCATCAGGGACTTGTAAAGCTAAATCCAAAATTTGTAACAGATACAACAAAGCTGTCAAGAGTTATACAAGGTTTTTATTTCAAGTGTGACCATCCGTCTCAAAATTTGATACAAGCTCTAAAAAAATGCAAATAAAAAAGAAGCCTGGTCACTAAAATCAGGTAGTTGCAAGTTTTCTTTATGTCTTCTGTAATAGAACACAACACAATATTAGTCACAATTCAGTGTTATTGGTTTTTATTCTAAAGAAAAATCAAGCTGAACAGGGCCTGTGTGCGCTTCCATTTTTTATTCTCCAGAGGCAGATAAACAGAGATGCAGCCCCTCCCCCTCGCGGGCTCTGTGTGCCTGAGCGTGCTGGGGGCCGGTCTCTGTATGAGCCGTAGGCTCTTAGCTGTTCCATTTGGAACAAAGCTCTGTCACTCACGCGCGCTCACACCAGACCCAGAGATTTGCATATATGTCTTGAGTCTAGCCATAGGCGCAGCTGCGTTGAGGAAGGTGGTGTCGTTGATCGGAGTAGAGTGTTTGAACTTCACACAAGTCTGCGCCAATACCGGCTTACGGCATCTTGAATAACTAATGAACCAGGACGGGAGCTGCGAGAAGGAGGGAACGAGGAAATAAGCGAACATAAAGCAGCCTCGTTCAAGGGTTAAAAAATTGTGTTTTGGAGGGAATGGAAAAAAAAACGTCCACAGGATGAGCATGGTTTGAGCGAATGGATTTTACGCACCCCACATAACCATGCAAAAAAAGGCGCTTTTTTTTACTGACGTTTTATAATCGGCAATCGTTGTAACGGTTTCATGGACTTGTTTAGACGGTAAGTGAATTTTTCTATGATAAAGTAAAAAGTTTTATTTTTTTTTACATCCTAAGTATGTTTTAAAATGGAAAAAAAAGTTGTTGTTTGCGCAAAAAACATTGCGGGACCAGCTGTGTTCCGTATGTGATTTCTGGCGAATGGCTGCATGTAGTACGGTGGTGTTTGAAAATCGGGTATGCAGGTTGGTAGTCATAATAGTAATTAAATATTTGTATTAGATATATTTATTATATGTATTAAGAGTAATTTGAAGTTATTAAACAATTTTTAAAACTTTTAATTTAACGTTTTTGACCGTATACGGTCACCAAAGGTTTTTTTGGTCGCAATCTGCGTTAAGAGGTGGTTGCGGGTTCGTTGTCGGCATTTTGTTTTTTGTTTCAAAAATTTCCCACACATTTCTATATTGGGTACAGGTCAGGGCTTTGCAGGCAGGCCAGTCCAGTACCCCGTACCTCTTCCTTCCTCCAGCCATGCCTTTGTAATGTGTGCAGTAGTTATTTCTGCGTTAAGTGCATTGTCCATGTCACAGAAGTGTAAATGACGTCCCTTTTACAAACGGGCACTGCAATTTTTTTTAAAATCTCAGTGCACCTTTCTGCGTTAATGCTGCATAACAGCAGAAGTGTAAATGACCTTTACAACGGGCATGCATGCTTTTGTACTTTTGCTTGATTAAAATTGTTGGATGGTCCTTTTCGTCTTTGGTCCAGGAGCAACATGGCATCCATTTTTTCCATTTTTTTTCGAAAAAAAGATTCTGGAATACTGATTGGTCTGACCACAATCCTTGTTTCTACTGTGTTGATAGTCCATCCCAGAAGAAGCCTTCCTTTTGCACAAGTAGAAGTTTTTTAAGTGGGCATTTGTGAATGTAACTCTGTACTGTAGAGCTTGATAAGGTTTTATAAAGTATTCTCTTGTCCATTGTGGTTTATATCAGCTATTGATGAATGACAGTTCTTGAATGCGTGCCGTCCCGAGGGATCGGAGATGACCATGTCTTGAGAGAACTGTATAGCAGGAAGAAATGTATTATTATTAACTATAGAGTCATTTAATCCAGCTGTTAAATGTTACACACGTTCCTTTACAGCTGTGCGCCAGATGATCTGATTGCCTGGTCCCTTACCTTTCACACACTGATGCCCAGTATTGACTGAGGTCCAGGCCACTGTGGAGTTCTCTGTAGGAGCTTCGCAAAAAGTTAAGTTTTACAATGTGGATCTATTTCCAGAGAGGGTTACGTGTGTACTCCTGCCAAACTTTGATTCACGTTGAAGCCTCCAGCTTTGTAATAATTAATGAAGATCGAACCTACTCACATTTTTTATAGTAAACAGATAAAAAATACTGGCAATAGTGAAAAGCACGTGGGTAATAGTAAGTTCTTATGATATAACATCATGTATCACTTATATATGGATATCACTTTTATTAGGAATTTTAACCAGTTTTTTTCATCCTTCAGATTTATGCGTTATTTTTATTTCTTATTCAGCATTTTCTGATGGTATATTAATTTTTGCAAAAAACTGACAAAAAACTAAAAAACAATAGATAAGAAACAAGAAATAAAATTGGAACATTACATTTTACTGTCTTTGTTTGCACTCTGACTTTTTTATAAATAATAAAAAAAGGGTTTTTTTATTTCTGTTAACTACACAAACACTATTACAAAGGATACAGTGGGAAAAAAAAAAAAAAAGTATTTAGTCAGCCACTGATTGTGCAAAGTTCTCCTCCTACAAACTCCTGGCAAAAAGTTATGGAAATCACCAGTCTTGGTTGAGCAAACTCATCATTCAGACATTTCATTCTGTAAAAACAAACTCAGATCAAAAACATGATTACAATAATAAGGTCATTCCAAAGTGCAACTTGGTTGGCTTTCCGGGGAAGGAACACTCAAAAAAAAGGAAGAAAAGAAATGAAGAAAACATTGTGGAAGTCAGTGAATGTTACTTTTATTGACCAAGCAACAGGGAAAAAAAAAATATGGAATCACTCAATTCTGAGGGAAAAAAAAAAGAAAACATTGTGGAAGTCAGTGAATGTTACTTTTATTGACCAAGCACAGGAAAAAAATATGGAATCACTCAATTCTGAGAAAAAAGTATGGAATCACTCAAATTTGAGGTAGAAAATAAGGACACACCCAGTCAATTTCCTTTCCCTAAATGGACACCTGCCTCAGAGTAGATCTGCTCGTTAGTCTGCAGTTAAAAACACCTGCAGTCATGACACCTTGGAGGGCTGCTGGACGAAGTGGAGTGGCAAGAACCATGGCCCCAACAAGAGAAATGTCTCTTGAAACAAAAGAGAGGATTGTGAAACTTCTTGAAGAAGGTAACTCTTCACGCATGGTTGCTAAAGATGTGGGCTGTTCACAGTCAGCTGTATCCAAGATATGGACCAAATACAAACAGCATGGAATGGTTGTTAAAGCCAAGCGTACTGGTAGACCAAGAAAGGACATCAAAGCGTCAAGACAAACAACTTACTTAAGGCCACTTGTCTTGAAAAAACCGAAAAAGTACCAACTACACAGATGAAGCATAAATGGGAGGAAGCTGGGAGCCACTTGTATGTGACCGAAACCGTTAGAAATTCGCCTAAAGGAAATGGGATTTCAATCAGGGGACAGGAAAGCTAAAAAGAAAAACCATCATTGACACCCCTAAACATAAAAGGAACAAGATTGCAATGGGGCTAAGGAGAGGCAATCATGGATTGTGGATGACTGGATGAAAGTTATCTTCAGTGATGAGTCAAGAATCTGCATTGGACAAGGTGATGATGCTGGAACTTTTGTTTGGTTGCCGTTCCAGTGAGATTTATGAAATTGGCCTGCCTGAAGGAAAACAAACAAATTTCCACAGTCCTTGATGATATGGGGCTGCATGTCAGGCAAAGGCACTGGTGGAGAGATGACTGTGGGTTAATTCTTCTATCGATGCACAAGTTTACATTGAGATTTTGGACAGTTTTCTCATTACCTTCAGTTGAACAGATGTTTGGAGGGTGATTGAAATAATTTTTCCAAGATGACAATGCATCGTGCCATAGGGCAAAAACAGTGAAGGGCATTCCTTGGAGAAAGACACATTCAGTTGATGTCATGGCCTGCAAATAGTCCAGATTTCTCAACCCAATTGAAAACCTGTGGTGGAAATTGAAAAAAATGGTCCACAAGAAGGCTCCGAAACCTGAGCTGATCTGGCAACTGCTATCAACGAGAGTTGGCCACCAAATTGATGCAGAATACTGTTTGTCACTCATCAAGTCCATTGCCTCAGAGACTGAAAGCCGTTATAAAAGCCAAAGGTGGAGGTGCAACTAAATACTAGTGATGTATTTTGAATGGTCTTTTGTTTATCTGTTTTTCATGATTCCATACTTTTGTCCTCCTCAGAATTGAGTGATTCCATATTTTTTTTTTTCTTTCCCTGTGGCTTGGTCAATAAAAGTAACATTCACCTGACTTCCACAATGTTTTCTCTTCATTTCTTTGAGTGTTCCTGAAAGTTCAACAAGTTGCACTTTGGGAATGACCTTATTTATTGTATCATGTTTTTGATCTGAGTTTGTTTTACACGAATGAAATGTCTGAATTAGGTGCTCATCCAAGACTGGGTGATTCCATACTTTTTTTGCCAGCGGTTGTAACTTAGACAGATGATAGAGGTCTTGTAATTTTCATCATAGGTACACTTCAACTATGGAGAGGTCAAAATGATAAAAAAAATCCAGGAAATCACATTGTCAAGAATTTTTAAAGAATTTAATTGTAAATTAGGTATTTGGTCAATAACAAAAGTTTCAACTCAATACTTTTGTAACCTAACCTTTGTTGGCAGTCAGACAGAGGACAAACATTTCCTGTAAGTCTTCAAGTCACGTCAATTCAGATTTATTTATTATAGCGCTTTTTACAATGGAGCATTGTCCTCAAAGCAACTTTACAAGTTGTTAGATTATCTCCTAATAACTACGTCCAGTCCCAAATTGGAGCAAGCCTAGGGCAACAGTGGCAAAGGAAAAACTCCCCTAAGTGTTTATGAGGAAGAAACCTTGGGAGGACCAAGACTCAAAAAAGGGACCCAACCTCCTTGGGCGGCATAGATGAAATAACATCTAAGAATGAAAAACTAAAGTCATGGAGGAGTAATAGTTCAAATAATATGTGAAAATATAACACCACCGGCAATATTAAGTGGCCTGGGTAATGATGGGGCTGGAGCTGATGACGGGAAGCAGCTTGAGAGCACAGTGTCTATTACCAATCACTGATGCCATGTTTTTGTAGCATGAGAACCCCGGCAGGGGCATTAGCTATAGAAGCATAGCTATAGAAAGAGGGAGAGAGACTGGTAGGTAAACTCAGCCAAGAGGCTGGTTTGCACACACTGTAGCTGATATTTTGGGGGCCCATTCCTCCATTGCAGGTCTCCTCTACAGCAGTGATGTTTTTGGGGCAAACACGGAAACTTCAACTCCCTCCACACAAATTTTCTATGGGGGCTGAGGTCTGGAGACTGGCTAGTGCCACTCCAGGACCTTGAAATGCTTTTTACGGAGCCACTCCCTTGTTGCCCGAGCGGTGTGTGTTTGGGATCATTGTTCATGCTGGAAGACCCAGCCACGTTTCCATCTTTCAATGCTCTTCACTGATGGAAGGAGGTTTTGGCTTTAAAAATCTCACGATTACATGGCTTCGTTCATTCTTCCCTTAATAACAACACAGATCAGTCATCCTGTCCCCTGTGGTTTCCACCCCCATGCTTCACAGTAGGTATGGTGTTCTTCTGTGAAACTCAGCATTCTTTCTTCCTCCAAACACCGGACCAGTTGAGTTTTTTACTTTAAAAAAGTTCCTATGTTTGGTTTCATTTCTGGACCACATGATATTTCTCCCCAATCCTCTTCTGGGTCATCCATATGCTCTCTGGCAAACTTTCAGGATTGGGCCTGGACATGTACTGGGCTTAAGGCAGGCAGGGGCACGCCTGGCACTGCAGGATCTGAGTCCCTCTCGGCGTAGTGTGTTACTGATGGTAGCCTTGTTTTACTTTGGGTCCCCAGCTCTCTGCAGTCATTCATCAGGTCACCTCCGTGTAGTTTTCTGGGTTTTTTGCTCACCGTTCTCATGATCATTTTTGACCCACGGGATGAGATCTTGCGTGGGGCCCCCAGATTCGGCGGGAGATTATCAATGGTCTTGTATGTCTTCCATTTTTCTTACAATTGCTCCCCACAGCTGATTTATTCACACCAACCTGCTTGCCTATTGTAGATTCACTCTTCCCAGCTTGCTGCAGGTCTACAATTTTCTTCCTGGTGTCCTTCGACAGCTCTTTTGGTCTTGGCCATGGTTGAGTTTGGAGTCTGACTGTGTTTTGAGGCTGTGGACAGGGTGTCTTTTTATACAGATAACGAGGTCAAACAGGTGCCATTAATACAAGGTAATAACGAGTGGAGGACAGAAGAGCTTCTTAAAGAAGAAGTTACAGGTCTGTGAGAGAAAGAAATCTTGCTGTTTGTGGGATTTACACCATGATTTACAAAACCCTACAATGTTTGATTTCCTGGAGTAGGAGAACTTACCACAATAAGTACTTTTTTTGCCTCACTTGTAAACAGTCTATCACATTCTTTCTTTCTTTCTGCGATTTGGTTTTTGACCGATTAGTACGTGTGCTATATATATATACACCTTACTAACCTTTAGCTAAGAATGCTAATGATATAGATATCTATATGCTATATGATATATATATATATATATATATCATATCACTTAGCTTCTTAGCTTCTTAGCTAAATGTAACTACACTAAAAACCTTATCGATTCTATATTATAATAATGTGACATTATGTTTGGTATAAATAAAACTATTAAATGCTAACAGACAGTGCATGCGGTATAAAAAGGTCTCAAAAACAACAAAGAATTGACAGATAGCACCTCCCTGGCAGAGGTGGAAGAAGTAAAACACACAAGGTCTTAAGTAATAGTAACTCCTACTATGTCAAAAAAAACTAATAATTAGTTGAAGTTTGGCTTATATATTTTTACTCATGTTAGAAGTACAAGTATAAAAATTTAAAAGTACATTCTACTAAATGTACTTAAGGGGTAAAAAAAAAGTATTTCATTAAAAAGCCTTTCTAACGCCTTTCTAAACACTAAATTTTTGGCACAGGACGTCTTTTATTGAGAGGGTAAGAGGTACAGATCCACGGCCACCGAGGGGTTCACAATGGTTTGTACTACTACTACATGAATCATCTGCAAGAACTCATACAAATGAATGATCATCTTTAGCTAGCCACAGTTAAAACCGAATAAAGCATAATAATATGCATTGTTTACTGGTAAATTGCTCATAACTAGACACGCAGTGGATCATGATATTTAACCCAAAACAATTGTCATCATCGACTCTTTGAAAACACGGTTCCCCTGTCACTGCATTTCAGTCGAACAAACAGCAAGCTTCATCACTTTTTAGAGGAGTTCTTCTTCTTTTAAACACTCCCACTTGCCTTAAGTTTAAAAATACTTATGCAAAACCATTAGCTTTTTTACATATACCTCTGATATGCATCACAAGATATAAGAATTCCACGTTGTTGTAAAGAAAAAGTGACACAAAAATAAGGCGGACTTGCAGGCCTGTGAACGATTATCTTAAACTCCCCACCTCTGCACGTGTGTACATAACTGCTTCGGTCGGCTGTTTACACCGCAGATTTACTGTAATGTACTAAATTTATTGACTGCAGTTACGCCCCCCCCTAAACAGCCTCTCGTAGGTTACTTGGTGCATTTAGACTTTGGACTCGTTTGTTTTTTTTCAAACTTGCTAGACAATAATAAAGAGATAATTAACATCTTTTAAGCTCATTTGTTTGACCGTTTTAGTAAGCAACTGTTGATTGACAGGTTTTATCAGATCCGTGCCAGTATGAAAGTTCCTCCTCGGATCCCTCACAGAAATAGAGGCCAGTCTGCTTCATCCCACAAGTAAGTCTCCAGAAGCTTTTGGTTTCTCTCCCTGTCTCACTCTCTGTGTCTTTAGAGCACAACATACAAAAGTATCATTCTTTATGCCTGCTCAGATCATAGCTTACATGCCTTGTTTAAATGGTTTTATATATATAATATATATAAAAACTCATGTCAGCCAAAGAAGTGGTTCCAAACCTTTATTTTTTCTTGAAGCCCCCCCATATGAGTATGTAACAAAAGCGACAACCCCCAGCCCTTTATACACACAGACCAAAAGAATAAGTGATTCATTGCAAAAACTTATTGGCAAAAATAACATAGTGCCCTGACCTAAACCCATCAAACACCATCAGGATGAACTAGAATGGTGATTGAAGGCCAGATTGGACGCATCAAATATACAAAGTGCCAATCTCCCTTTCCGAAAATATTATTAAAAAAATTATTCAAAACATTGTAATTCAGAATATGAAAAAAAAAAAAACACAAACATACAGAACAATTATTTATTGACCTACTGAATTTCATTTTAGCGAAATATCATAATGGTGAATAAATACCAGAGAACGTGCTGCAGATTATTTAGGTTGAACATTTTCTTTAAAGCAGTTATGCACACTGCGTCTTTACAAAACATGTCAGGTGTCTTCAGTCAGCATTTTTAATGTAGACTGTATTTTATCACTCAGTTGTTATACATTACCAGACCTATGGAACTCAATAACAATATTTAAGTCACATAACCAACTAAATACAAAAATATATTTTTGTTTAGAATCTCAAGTCATTTACGTACTGCTGCCACCGCCAGGTGAAAGGAACAAATGCACCTCGTTGCCGGGCCACTAATAATACATGCTTGAGTGATGCTGCGGGCCAATTAAAATCTCCCATCTCTATGTTCAGTTTCGATACAGTGAAGCTGTTTAGTAGTAAAAGTGTTAGGAGCAAAGATGTGTATCTAATACCACTCCATTTTTCTCAGATTCAGAGCTGGCCTTTCCTCCGGCAGTGCAAGGCGATGTCATCTGCAGCAAAACCTTTCAGATTCTCTACAAGAACGAAGAGATAGTAATCAACGATGTTCTTATTTTTAAGGTGTCGATGCTGCTGGATGAGAAGAAGGTCAGATTTGTGTTTCGTTGTTAAATTATACCATGACCACTAGAGAAAAGGTGTAAGAAAACATCATTTAAGCCTGCTTTTGTGGTGCTCCTCGACAGGTGGAAGAGTCTCTAAATGACATGGATTTTCAGCTCTCTCTGGACCTGTTCTTTACAGATGGTGACTACATGTGCGTAGGGTAAAGAAAGAAACGGATCTTACGCTATTATGGACTTGTTTAAAACAGGCTCTGGTGAAGTGCATGAAACGGGTCACTCCCTAGATATGTCATGTTTTGTTTGGTCAACATCAATTCCTGCATTGCAGGCCTGCAACACATTCCAAAATCCCTTTGTAATGTGTGCAGCATGTGGTTTTGTATTGTCTGGTTGAAAAATGCACGGATGTCCCCGGAAAAGATGTCGTCTTGAAGGCAGCACACACTACGATGCTCTAAATGACCTTTGCCATGGTCATTGTTTTTAAACATTTCAGTCATTTTTCAACACATTTGTTGATAAACTTTTTACCTCATTACTAGCCCTTAATTGCTTATAAAACATTTTTTGGGATTTTGGAAATTTTTTTGTGTTGCAGCTCTGAAATACAGGAATGGATGCTGACAAGACAAACATGAAATATCTTGAATCCATACTGTTTACAATTAAATAAGTCAAAGTAAATGTTACCATCCCAACATTTTTTCTGATTTGGGGTTGTATATAAAGTCATTAGTACAAAAACATAAGTAAGGCTCGATTCATAATAGAGGATTTCTGATATATTGGCCACTCCTCATTAAATGTAATAGATACCATAAATAATCGTTTCATTCTTTACTAGATGTTAATGATATGACATGTATGTGTGTCTCCGTAGGCCAGAGGACTCCAGCTCTCTGCAGAGTATTAGCAGTCGAACCCTGCACTTGCACTTTGATCTCCACAGAGGGATTCACCATCACGTCAACGTCATGTTTGACTACTTCCACCTCTCCGTCGTTTCAGTCACCATCCATGGCTCTCTGGTGGCGTTACATCAACCCCTCATTAGGTTAGAGAAGGGTCAGGACCCTGTCTTTTATTCATTTTCTAAACTGAAAATTATACAGATATTGATGCACAGTGCTGTGCAAAAGTATTTATATATGTATTGTTTTAGCAGTGGAATAATGACCATATATCATTATTGATCAGTCTCTTTATTAGAATACAATTACAAATTACAGAAAATTAAAGACTTCTGCACAGAGACAATTCAAAAGACCATCCTGACAAGTTGCTCAATAGATTTTATAGTCATGTATTATGAAATTTCCTCAGTTTGAGTAGTGCCCTACGTTACCTTACCAAACTACTTACCTCGGGACACTCTGCTGAAAGCAAACATAAATCACTTTTTAAACACATTCAAGTTAACAAAATGATAACAAAATTACACCTTCTCAAACAAATAATAGGACCGATCATGGCTTGGATACTACATACTAGGAATGCTAGAGGACAAACTTGTTCCACTGTTCTCTCTGGAATTTTGGCTTATCATTGACCTACATAAGGCTTTAAACAAAGGCTTTTCTCCAAATCACCATCAAAACTGTATCATCAGTGTATTACTAAATATCGTTAATGTAAGAAACAGTCTTTTGTGCATGCCAGAATGTATACTGTCAACTGACTGATATTGACATGTGTGTTAAACTGGTGTTTGCCATGCAGTTTCCCTCGGCTTGTTAAAAGCACCTGGCTAAACCGCAATGCGCCAGTGCAGAGCAAGGACTCCGTGATCCCCACATTGGAGAGCGTGGTATTTGGCAGCAGCTATGTCAAGCAGCTCTCTCCAGATGTAAGAATCATATCATATACATACATGCATACACACATATCATGAAAAAGTACTTTGTTTAGTAACAATGAAAGTTAATAATATTATTTAGGTAATATTCACTGTTGGGTGGTATGACAGTATTCTGGGATACCGCGGTATTTCAAAATGGTGACAGTACTTAAAAACGTGACGCACCAAATTCTGGTTCACATACAGTCAAAAGAAAGCCTCAGACAAGGATGCCGTTCAACTTCAAGATCAACTTGCGTTCATCCAATGAATCATTTCTTTCCGTGTTGGCTTGCAGCCATGTACACCATTAATGTTCAGTGTACTCCTGATGGTGGACTCATTAACATTAATGTAAGAGAGGCCTTTTGTTGCCTAGATGTTAGCCTGGATTCCTCTGTGAATTTGTGGACTGGTGCTCTTAGGCTCGACCGAGTAGTATCAATGGACTTGAGATTCCTCAGTTTGTACACAGTCTGTCTGACTGTGGATTGGTGGAGTCCAAACTCTTTGGCGGTGGTTTTTGTAATCTTTTCCAACCTGACGGGCATCAACAACACTTTTTCTGAACGATCAAACACTTCCACAAACATGTTTTGAAGATCAGACTCGTACCTAATTGCCATCCCATTGATGGGAAACACCTGACTCTTAATTCTCTTCATATTCAGTGCTAATCCTAAAGGTTGGCATACCTTTGCCGCTATCCTTTACTTTCAGTATCTGCTGTGACAAAGGCCCAGATGCAGCAAAAAAGGCCCAAACCATGATACTACCTCCACCATGTTTCACAGATGGGATAAGGTTCTTATGCTGGAATGCAGTGTTTTCCTTTCTCCAAACATAACGCTTTTCTTTTAAACCAAAAAGTTCTATTTTGGTCTCATCCGTCCACAAACATTCTTCCAATAGCCTTCTGGCTCGTCCACGTGATCTTTAGCAAACTGCAGACGGGCAGCAATGTTCTTTTTGGAGAGCAGTGGCTTTCTCCTTGCAACCCTGCCCTGCCACCATTGTTGTTCAGTGTTCTTCTGATGGTGGACTCATGAACATTAACATTAGCCAGTGTGAGAGAGGCCTTCAGTTGCTTAGAAGTTACCCTGGGGTCCTTTGTGACCTCGCCAACTATTACACGCCTTGCTCTTGGAGTTATCTTTGTTGGTCGACCACTCCTGGGGAGGGTAACGATGGTCTTGAATTTCCTCCTTTTGTACACAATCTGTCTGACTGTGGATTGGTGGAGTCCAAACTCTTTAGAGATGGTTTTGTAACCTTTCCCAGCCAGATGAGCGTCAACAACTTTTTTTCTGAGGTCCTCAGAAATATCCTTTGCTCGTGCCATGACACACTTCCACAAACGTGTTGTGAAGAACAGACTTTGATAGATCCCTGTTCTTTAAATAAAACAGGGTGCCCACTCACACCTGATTGTCATCCCATTGATTGAAAACACCTGACTCTAATTTCACCTTTAAATTAACTGCTAAACCTAGAGGTTCACATACTTTTGCCACTCAGTAATATGTAATATTGGATCATTTTCCTCAATAAATAAATGACCAAGTGTAATATTTGTGTCCCATTTGTTTAAGTGGGTTTAACTGTGTTCAAACGATACGTAAATGTGTCAGAGACACAGCTGAAAACATGAGTGGAACGCTTCCATCTACACATCATTCGAAACCTGAACTGTTATACATAGCTATCACTCCCTCCAGGGAATACACAACACCACGACTCCTCAGTTATTAGCACACATTAACACAATGTAGCACAATGTAGAACCAAAAATATAAACGCAAAAGATGGAGTATGAACATGAGTAAACATAACTTGGTGGCTGCACACAAGCAAGAAGATATTAGCCTACTTGAAGAAACTCATTTCCAGACCAGTTCAACACTTTCAAAAGCATTTCCATTTCACTTCTCTGCTAAGTGTCACAGCCATAGTTCTAAAAAATGTATGTAGTTAATGCAAGGTAAATCAGTAAAGGTAAGCAATTTGGATAATGATCCAACTAGTAGCTCGTCTGTGCTGGTCGTGTGGGGAAGTAAAGGGACTAACAAAAGTATGTAGAGGAACAGATGGACTACAGTCTGCAATTGTAGAACTACAAAATAAAATAGAATGCCTAAGACTTTTGGCTGTGTGAATTACTAAACTGTAACATCATACAGCGTACAGTCACACTAACTTCTTCTCAGGGCCATTTAGGGAAAAGAGTTTATGACGTTCAGCTGGAAAAAAAAAAGTTAGAAAAGGACATCGTAGTTGACTGGCTGGCTATAAATGATGCCTTCTTTTGTTGCAACAGGGCAAGACCTTCGTAGTGTCTGAGCCGTGTCTACAGCATGCCTACAGTTTGCACCACAACCTGTGTGCCAGCCTGCTGCTGGCATACCAGGGTCTCTTTGAGTACTTTACGTCTCTCATGAAGAGTATACCTTCTTCACTACGCCTGGAACTCGGTAGGTTATCGCTTTGTAACTCGATGAAATAATTATTCATTTTGACTTTTTATCATGCTATCATCTCTTTAATGATCAAACTCTATATAACTATAGAAAATATACAGCATAACTATCTACTGGTAATATTCCTTTAAGTCTTTTATTTCTCTGTGCTAGATGATTGGTTAGCTTCAATGGTGCCGAGTGTTATATATCCTTTTTGCACAGGATTACCCATTTTCAGACACTGTTTTGGCAAAGCATCTTAACACAACAACAAAGTGCCGTTCTGCAGCACAGACGATCATTTTTGAATGACTGACGGTTTCCTGTGGCTGTTTATCAACAACTAAATAATGGCTATTTAAGAAGGCTGTTTAAACCATTAGATACAGGACCAACAGTAAGAATTGAAAACGTGTACGTGCAGTTTAACGTCCATCCAACCAACATCTGATATATACATATATATATATATATAAATCACAGAAAACTAGTCCGAGCGAACCCTCGCCACACCTGCTGACAGAAAAGCGAATCATAGTCATGAAAAGCAGAAAACAACATGGTAGTCAAGTTTTAGAAAAGATAAAAAGACAAAAATTATGGCATTGTACAGCAGTAGTTCCCTAACATTTTCCCTCGAGTATCTAAGCAAAGCTGCACCTCCCAGTCCACACACACACAGACCAAAAGAATAAAGTGATTCACTGCAAATCTTATTGGCAAAGATTAACATAAATTATAGCTTTTTCCTTTTCTCTTGGCTTCCTGTTCTCTATTCAGGACAGCTAAACATGGAGCTAAAGATCAAACATAAGCTGCACAGAGTAGACTTATACACAGAAGGAGGGTGCTATTTTATTTTTATTTAACATTTGCAAATTGTAGTTTGACAATCCCAGAGCACCTCAGAGCAGACAAGGTCTTGTGCAACAACCCTCGCCCCCCTCCCAACCCCACCGAGGAAGCCATGGTTGTACAGCAAATTACTGTACTAAATGTTTTCATCTTGTGCTTTAATTTATATTATAGTTTAAAATAAAGCACTATGTTGCTATGGTAACGTTAAGGATGGTAAAGGTACATATCTGTATACAGTGTGTATATATAATGAGCATTATTTATGTCTTGCATGTTTATATTCACTCATCGACCACTTTATCAGGAACTCTACACTAATAGTGGGTCGGGCCTTCGAACGTTATTCTCGTCAGTTTGAGAGTCTGCCCCATGTTGACATGATTAACCACATCCCAGAGGTGCTCTATTGGATTCAGGGCCAGTGACTGACCAGTCCGCTGAATGAACAATGAAACTGAATGCCATGTCCATGACACAGTCTGAGACAGTTTCTGTTTTGGGACGTGGTACATTGTTACTCTGCAAGTAACCAGAACATGAGTAAATTGGAGCCATGACGGGGTGCACACAGTCAGCAACAATACTTAAAAAGGTTGTGACATTCAAGTGATGATTGGTAATCTTCACTTTAATGGTGTACAGGTGTTCCTAATGAGGTTGAGTGAGTATGTATATATAGGCTTGTGTGTATGTGTGTGTAATTGGTTGTTGTATCTAACCATTGTCTTTCATTAAAACTCTTTTTACTCACATCTCTACTCCTGGGCAAAAAATGGACCAAATCCAGAATTAAACTTATTAAACTCCAAAATATAAAACTTTATTTATTATTATTCATTTTACAGAACGAAAAATCCACTCGAGTATAATGAACATCCAGTTCATAACTAGTTGAAAATTGTTTCCCAGTTAGTTTATGTTTAAGGTGAGACCAAATATTCTCTATAGAGTTCAAATCTGGACCAGGTGACCCCATGAGCCTGATGAATTGATGACCTTCGCAGTATTGAGAAATAACATGATTAGAAAACAACTCTTGAGTTGTGGGATGCCTTTCTGTAGTATTTTCCTGTACTCCAAAGCGTTGACTGACTTTTCTCTCCACACCACAACACCTCCACTTTTACATTTTATTATTAATTATAGTTATTGTTCTTCTCAAAAGGCTCTTGTTTTCTGAGGTCATGAATTGTCCTGACAGTTTTTGAAGGCTATAAATCTCTGCTTAAACAGCCCTTGAGCCTTCCACATCCTTGCTTTCTTCTTAGAACGGCAGTTGTTTAAAAGCAATGACCTATTCTCTTAATAGCTGATAGTGGAATAGGGATTTGCTGTGCCTTTAGGGTCTTGGAAATTTCCAAATAGCTGCAGTTGGCCTGAGGAAGACCAGCTATGCGGTTTCTGCATTAGGTGTTGTAACGGCGTGAGCCGGAGGGGAAGCAGGAGACGAACGCAGGTTCAAAAGTAAAGGGGGGATTTATTAACAAACAGAAAACAAACACAGCGAACTGAACAGGCGGGGAATGAAAACGGGTGGATAACAGAAACGAGGCCGGAGCCGAAAACGGGCATGAAACAAAACGTGACAAACCTGGGAATGTGAGGAATACGGACGGACGGACCGGAGTGTGTAGGAACGCGAGACGAGGGACGGTGTGTAGAGGCACGACTGGTAGGGAAAGCGTTGGTGGCATAACATCAATAATCCGCAGTGAGAGTGGAGGTGAGTGCGGTTTAAATAGTGTGTAGGGGTGAGGATGAGGAAAAGGAGGAACAGGTGCGTGGAATCGTGACGTGAGTAGTGACGCTGGCGTGGTGGCAAGGCGAGCGTGACAGAGCCCCCCCCCAAGGAGTCCGAGACGGAGCTAGGACTCCAGAAAGAGCCCCCCGGTCGCAGTCCTGTCTCGGGGGTCTCCTCGCCGGTGCGGACCCTAGGAGGGGACCGCCAAACAGTCGGGCGGTCGGCGCGTGGAGGCACCGATGAGGCGACGCTGGAGAGCGGAGGCGCGACGACTCTGAGCAGACGAGCGGAGTCGACGGCTGGAGGCAGACGAGCGGAGTCGACGGCTGGAGGCAGACGAGCGGAGTCGACGTGGCGGCGATGCTGATCAGCAGCGGCGAGGCGGCGATGCTCGAACCGCAGCGGCGAGGCGGCTAATGCTCGACGGCAGCGGCGATGCGGCGATGCTCGACAGCAGCGGCGAGGCGGCGATGCTCGAACAGCAGAGGCGAGGCGGCGATGCTCGACAGCAGCGGCGAGGCGGCGATGCTCGACAGCAGAAAAACGAGACGAGGCGGCACGATGATCGACAGAAGCGGAGAGGCGGCGATGCTTCGACAGAAGCGGGCGATGAGCGGCGATGCCTCGACACAGCAGCGGAGAGGGCGGGCGATGCTCGACAGCAGCGGCCCTGAAGGCGGCGATGCTCGACAGCAGCGGCGAGGCGGCGATGCTTGACAGCAGCGGCGAGGCGGCGATGCTTGACAGCAGTCCGGCGATGCTTGACAGTAGCGGCGAGGCGGCGATGCTTGACAGCAGCGGCGAGGCAGCGATGCTTGACAGCAGCGGCGAGGCGGCGATGCTTGACAGCAGCGGCGAGGCGGCGATGGTTGACAGCAGCGGCGAGGCAGCGATTGCTTGACAAGCAGCGGCGAGGTCAGACGGCGATGCTTGAACAGCAGCGGCGAGGCGGCGACGCTTGACAAGCAGGCGGCGAGGCGGTCGACGCTTGAGAGAGCAGAGGCGGCGAGGCGGCGACGCTTGAGAGCAGAGGCGGCGAGGCGGCGACGCTTGACAAGCAAGGCGGCGACGCTTGAGAGCAGAGGCGGCGAGGCGGCGACGGCTTGAAGAGCAGAGGCGGCGAGGCGGCGACGCTTGACAGCAGAGGCGGCGAGGGCGGCGACGCTTGACAGCAGAGGCGGCGGCGAGGCGGCGACGCTTGACAGCAGAGGCGGGAGGAGCGGCGACGCTGAGAGGAGAGGCGGCGAGGCGGCGACGCTTGACAGATGAGGAGGAGAAGATGGCGGGCAAGGAGGGAAGGAAGAGGCGGCGACGCTTGACAGCAGAGGCGGCTAGGCGGGAGACGCTTGACAGAGCAGAGGCGGCGAGGCGGCGACGCTTGAGAGCAGAGGCGGCGAGGCGGCGACGCTTGAGAGCAGAGTCGACGAGGCGATGCTTGAGAGCAGAGTCGACGAGGCGATGCTTGAGAGCAGAGTCGACGAGGCGATGCTTGAGAGCAGAGTCGACGAGGCGATGCTTGAGAGCAGAGTCCCGACGAGGCGATGCTTGAGAGCAGAGTCGACGAGGCGATGCTTGAGAGCAGAGTCGACGAGGCGATGCTTGAGAGCAGAGTCGACGAGGCGATGCTTGAGAGCAGAGTCGACGAGGCGATGCTTGAGAGCAGAGTCGACGAGGCGATGCTTGAGAGCAGAGGCGACGTGGCGATGCTTGACGGCAGAGGCGACGGGCGATGCTTGACAGCAGAGGCGACGTGGCGATGCTTGACAGCAGAGGCGACGTGGCGATGCTTTGAACAGCAGAGGCGAGGCGGCGTTGCTTGACAGCAGAGGCGAGGCGGGCGGTTGCTTGACAGCAGAGGCGAGGCGGCGTTGCTTGACAGCAGAGGCGAACTGGCGGCGTTGCTTGACAGCTGAGGCGAGGCGGCGTTGCTTGACAGCTGAGGCGAGGCGGCGTTGCTTGACAGCTGAGGCGAGGCGGCGTTGACTTGACAGCTGAGGCGAGGCGACGTTGCTTGGTAGCAGAGACGACGAGTGGCTGCAGAGCTGAGTCGTGGACGACGAGCGGCCTGCAGAGCTGAGTCGTGGACGACGAGCGGCTGCAGAGCTGAGTCGTGGACGACGAGCGGCTGCAGAGCTGAGTCGTGGACGACGAGCGGCTGCAGAGCTGAGTCGTGGACGACGAGCGGGTTGCAGGGCTGAGTCGTGGACGACGAGCGGGTGCAGGGCTGAGTCGTGGACGACGAGCGGTTTGCAGGGCTGAGTCGTGGACGCGACGAGCGGTTTGCAGGGCTGAGTCGTGGACGACGAGCGTTTGCAGGGCTGAGTCGTGGACGACGAGCGGTTTTTGCAGGCTGAGTCGTGGACGACGAGCGGTTGCAGGGCTGAGTCGTGGACGACGAGCGGCTGCAGGGCTGAGTCGTGGACGACGAGCGGCTGCAGGGCTGAGTCGTGGACGACGAGCGGCTGCAGAGCAGAGTCGTGGACGACGAGCGGCTTCAGAGCAGAGTCGTGGACCTACGAGCGGCTTCAGAGCAGAGTCGTGGACGACGAGCGGCTGCAGAGCAGAGTCGTGGACGACGAGCGGCTGCAGAGCAGAGTCGTGGACGACGAGTGGCTGCAGAGCAGAGTCGTGGACGACGAGTGGCTGCAGAGCAGAGTCGTGGACGACGAGTGGCTGCAGAGCAGAGTCGTGGACGACGAGTGGCTGCAGAGCAGAGTCGTGGACGACGAGTGGCTGCAGAGCAAGAGTCGTGGACGACGAGTGGCTGCAGAGCAGAGTCGTGGACGACGAGTGGCCTGCAGAGCAGCAGAGTCGTGGACGACGAGTGGCTGCAGAGCAGAGTCGTGGACGACGAGTGGCTGCAGAGCAGAGTCGTGGACGACGAGTGGCTGCAGAGCAGAGTCGTGGACGACGTGATTGCTTGTCAGCGGGGTCGTGGACGACGTGATGCTTGTCAGCGGAGTCGTGGACGACGTGATGCTTGAGAGCGAAGTCGTGGACGACGTGATGCTTGAGAGCGAAGTCGTGGACGACGTGGATGCTTGAGAGCAGAGGTCGTGGACGACGTGATGCTTGAGAGCAGAGTCGTGACGACGTGATGCTTGAGAGCAGAGTCGTGGACGACGTGATGCTTGAGAGCAGAGTCGTGGACGACGTGATGCTCGAGAGCAGAGTCGTGGACGACGTGATGCTCGAGAGCAGAGTCGTGGACGACGTGATGCTCGACAGCAAGGGTCGACGACGACGTGATGCTCGACAGCAGGGTCGACGACGACGTGATGCTCCCGACAGCAGGGTCGACGACGACGTGATGCTCGACAGCAGGGTCGACGACGACGTGATGCTCGACAGCAGGGTCGACGACGACGTGATGCTCGACAGCAGGGTCGACGACGACGTGATGCTCGACAGCAAGCAGGGTCGACGACGACGTGATGCTCGACAGCAGGGTCGACGACGACGTGATGCTCGACAGCAGTGGTCGACGACGACGTGATGCTCGACAGCAGGGTCGACGACGTGAGTCCTCCGTGGGAGGAGGCAGTCCCTGAAAGGTTTTTCCTCTGGGGGTTGCCACTGGGAAGTGCAGACGTGGCACGACTGTCCGTGGTGCAGGAGTGGGCACGACTGTCCGTGGTGCAGGAGTGGGCAACGACTGTCCGTGGTGCAGGAGTGGGCACGACTGTCCGAGATTGAAGCACGGACCTAGTCCGTTCTGACTCACGTTTTCCCCACAACTAGACGTTCGGATACGGAACTAGAGGGATCGGAAACGCGGTTATCGGGAAAAACTAGAGGCTCCGGCACGGACCTAGAGGGATCAGGGGATACGATCCACGAGAACCAAAGGATCGGGCTCGAAACAAGAGCGACTAAAAATGAAAGTCGTCTGCAGGCAGTTCGCTACGACGCCTGGTTAGGGCGGTCCGGCTGGTGGTAAGCTGGGGATCCAGCACTTTACCAGCCCGTGCAGACCGGGCAGGGCGAACGGGTTCCTGCAGGGCTGGAAACCCACAGCGTCGATGCCCGGGGAGTCCCATGGGAGCCAAAAGCGAACTCCAGCTCCTCCAGGAATAATTCAATGGTACTCACCACCGGAGCACGGCCACATGTGGGTGGCCCAAACCAGGGCTTCACCGCCAAGGTGAAGGAACAAAAAGGAGACCTTTTCGTGCTCGGTTCGAACGAACCGGTGAAAACTCAAAATAAGCCCTGCACTGTACCACAAACGGCCAGCAGGAGGCAGGGTCGCCGTAGAAACGGCCGAGGGAAAACGATAAACAAAAAGAAACCTGCCGTCTCCATGTAGTGGCGGATTATTCTGTAACGGCGTGAGCCGGAGGGGAAGCAGGAGACGAACGCAGGTTCAAAAGTAAAAGGGGGGATTTATTAACAAACAGAAAACAAACACAGCGAACTGAAACAGGCGGGGAATGAAAACGGGTGGATAACAGAAACGAGGCCGGAGCCGAAAAACGGGCATGAAAACAAAACGTGACAAACCTGGGAATGTGAGGAATACGGACGGACGGACGCCTCGGAGTGCGTAGGAACGCGAGACGAGGGACGGTGTGTAGAGGCACGACTGGTAGGGAAAGCGTTGGTGGCATAACATCAATAATCCGCAGTGAGAGTGAGGTGAGTGCGGTTTAAATAGTGTGTAGGTGTGATGAGGAAAATGAGGAACAGGTGCGTGGAATCGTGACGTGAGTAGGTGACGCTGGCGTGGTGGCAAGCGAGCGTGACAGGTGTGGTAGATTACAAATGAATGACAATTTTTTAAAAGAAAACGGAAGACTGAGTGGGGATGCAAAGGTGCATTTTCGCAGCCTAATATTTTTGCTTTTTGGGGTTTGGCTCTTTGTTTTGCCCAGGAGTGTCTTCCGTGATGAGAAAGTTTTACATTTGTCTGCTAGAATAATCTGCAATGTAGAATGTAGGCTATGGAGTCCAGCAACATTCTATTGTCATGTTTAAGGTGGGTAGCATAAAATGAACTGCTTTCCATTCTGAGCTAGATCATATTTTAAAACCAAATACATCTGTTTGACCTTTGGTACTGTGCAAAAGTCTATGGCCACCATTAGATTTCTTGCTTTAGCAATGGTATAATGAGCATATAATGTCGACGACTATGCCCAAACTTGGATTTGTCGCTCCATAATACTCTGATCTTCATTCCAGTCTTTGTGAGCTTTAGCTTATCTTAGTCGTTTCACCTTGTTCCCCTCTGAAAAAGTGGTTTCTTAAAAGACCATTCCTGATCAAGCTTCTTTTTTAAAATACTGCATACAAATCCCATGTATTCTTCTGGTTGTATTCTAATAAGGAGACTGAGAAATAATTACATATGGTCTTTATACCATTGCTAAAACAATGCTATGTCTATATCTAATGGTGGCCTAAGACTTTTGCACAGTACTATACATTGAAAACTGAGGTCAAAATAAACATTGTGGCATGCTAGAAAAACACAGGCATGAGGTTGCCATGGAGTTTTATTACTAATTTTGTAAATATACTGACAAAACTAAACTGTGCTTGAGTTTAAGTGATAACTGTTTTGCACAGTTCAGTGTTATTTATTTATTAGGGGTGTAACGATACATTGCAATCCAAAAATGTGACGGTGTGCATCGTGGAGTTGGATTTTGAGTTGTTATTCTTCAGAAATAACTTTTCACTCGGTTATTTAAGATATGGTTAACATTTTGTTTTCTATTAAGTCTTTTATCGAATGTAATATTGACAGTCTTGAGAAAAATGTTTCGTGAGCAGAGTATATTGTTACACCCCTCGTATTTAGCGTTAATTAAGAAAAACAACATTAAATGGACAGTTTCCGATAGTCTCTATGTTCAGTCACCTCCTAACGATAACCCCCTGTTTTGAACCACTGATCTAATTAAATCCCATGTGAACTAATGATGCTTAAGTTTGACTCTTAACTGTTTCTTTCAAACGAATAGGGATGCACTGATCCAATACTGGATGTTGTTATCAGGGACAATCTTCCTTGAAATACTGGATGCTTATTTCTGTACACATTTCACTGAGCGTGGGCTGTGGTGCCTATCCCCACAGAACATAGGGCCTGGATGGGTCACCACACCAGTCTGCCCTCCCTCAGACACAACAGTAGTGTCTGCATGTGACACCTGACCCAACTAGAAGGCACCACTGGAATCCGAACCTGGGTCCCTGCATTGGTGGGCAGAAGAAAAGTTCGGACAGTATGGAAAATGTAAATGAAAAAGTGTTCCTTACATTTACTTTTGACTTTTACATCACTGCAGCCAGTATGATCCCAAGACATTTCGTGTTTATGTCTGGTGAACTTCATTTAATTTTCTAATAAACATCCATTCCTGCATTTCAGGCCTGCAACACATTCCAAAAAAGTTGGGAAATGTTAGGGCTAGTAATGAGGTAAAAAACTAAATAATGATTTCAAACAGGTGATTATAACCATGATTTGGTACAAAAGCAGTGTCCAGGAAAGGATGAGTCTTTGAGGAGTATAGATGGGTAGTGGATCTCCAGTTTATCAACAAATGTGTGAGACAATTATTTAGATGTTTAAAAACAATGTTCCTCAAAGAAAGATCAGAATGGATTTACATATTTCAGTCCTAATCTTTTCCGATTTGGCCTGTTTTGCATTGTCTTGTTGAAAAATGCAAGAACGTTTCAGGAAAAGATGAAGGCAGGATATATTACTCTAAAATCTCATTGTTCTTTTCTGCATTAATGCTGCCACCACAAAAGGGCACTGACCCAACCCCATGCAATGACAGACCCTGGCTTTTGGACTTGTTACTGCTAACAGTCTGGATGGTCCTTTTTCTCTTTGGTCCGGAGCACACGGCGTCTATTCCGGAATACTGATTCATCTGACCACAATACACATTTCCACTGTGTGATGGTCCATCCTAGATGCCTCAGAGCCCAGAGAATTCAACACTGCTTTTGGACATGGTTAAGATAAGGCTTGTTTTTTGTACAGTAATGTTTTAAGTGGCATTTGTGAATGTAACTCTGTATTGTAGAGCTTGATAAAGGTTTGATAAAGTAATCCCTTGGTTCTGTCAGCTACTGATGAATGACGGGTCTTGATGCAGTGCTGTCTGAGGGAGCGGGGAGATCCCTTCCAATCTTTCTTTGAGGACCATTGTTTTTCAACATTTAATTATTTCCTCACCCATTTTTGAGAAACTGGAGATCCTCTGCCTATCTTTAGTCATCAAAGACTTGGATGTGGATGCTGCTCTTGTACCAAATCATGATTATAACCACCTGTTTGGAATCACATTATTTAGTTTGTTTTACCTCATTACTAGCCCTAAATGACCCCCATCCCAACTTTTTTTGGCATTTGTTGTAGGCCTGAAACACAGGAATGGTTGTTTAACAAATGGAATGAAATTGATCCGAAAAAAAAAAGGAAATATTTTGCGTTCATACTGTTTGCAATGAAATAAAAGTGAAAGTACACGTGACACACACAGTGTTTTTTTGTAATGTCATTTTCCATACTGTCCCAGCTTTTTCTGATTTGGGGTGATGTATAAATGGAGTAATTCAAAACTTAACTTTGTGGTAGTACAACAGTGTAAATAAAAGTGAGAAGAGTCCATACTCAGAGTTTTGATATTGGTGTTGAAAGTGAAAAAAAAATGGGGTCAGTGCATCCCTAATGAACTACTAAACCTACTACTGAGACAACACACTAACAGCCCTCTGCTGCAGCTGGCTTTACGTGGCCTGTGACCGGCTTCTGAAAGTACCTATCAAATCTAGAATGCAGCTCTCTCACTGAAAGAGACAAATGATTTTAAACATGCCTGTATGTGCAATCCCACCACTAGCCAAGCCCAGCATGCAAGTCCTTTATGAGCGGGTTCTAAGAAGACCTTTTCCCCGAGGCCAAAGGCACGTCCACATAGGTATGTCAGTTGACCCTCTACCTCAACGCCTCTTGAATTTCATTTCTGCCATTTCCGCTCACTTAATCTTCTTCCTATCTGGACTGCTCTGTATGGGAAGGGCAGTCTGGACTCGTCTGTTTTTTTTTTTTGGTTTTTTTTGAACCAGTGATTCAGAACTGGGACTGATCAGACCAGTCAATCTGCAATGCTTCTTCTATTCTATGTATTCTCTTTCATTACACAAGTTACTCTTTTGTAGCACTCACTGTTGTGATCTCAACCTTGGGCTCCATCACTTGAATACTTCTCAGACTACGCTAAATATGGCGTGTTGTAACCTTTTTGTTTTAGAAAAACTGGACGTGGACGCCCGTCTTCATGAGCTTTGTGAACAAGTCAAGGTAAGTCTTCAAATGGCAATATCTAATATTAATAATGACAAAACAATATTATTAGTAGAAGTAGTAGTATAGTTATTGTGCACTGACTTATAGGTGTTTTATTGGTACATGTTGATGATTTTATCACAAATATTTGCATTGAAAAGTGAGTAATCTTAACCATGTTCTTGTTGTTTTGACTTTATAGCATGTTATCTATGATACAACGGTATTGGTTGTGTATGTTGTACAACCCCAAATCAGAGAAAATTGAAACATTATGGAAAGTGTAAATAACAAAGAGCTACATTCACAGACGTCACTTAAAATGTTACTGTGCAAAAAAAGCCTTATGTTTATCATGTCCAAAAGTGGCGTGGACTGCTATTGGCTCAGAGGCATCTGGGACGGACCATAACAGTGTGGTAAAATGGTCTCTCACATTTGCTTTAGGAGCAGTTTAAGGTTAATTGTTCACAGTACAGTACTGTGTGTATGAGCTGCATTGTAGTATTGCCAGAGCTGCTCTGTATTATACAAGGGTTCACAGTTTGAATCTGCATTTGTCCAAAATAATTAATAGAAACGCGTTTTTTTTTTTTTTTTTACAAATGGAAATTTAGTGGAATTTCCTCCCTAGGAAACCTGAGTCAGCAGTTTCAAGTAAAGTATGCGTCAACCCTCAAAATGGGCACGAAATGTGATCTCAGTGATTTTAACCATCCTGTATTGTAGAAATGTGACTCACTGCTTTGGGTGTTCATGTGTTATTGTCTTGCAGCAGAGGGCAGAAAGCCATGACGATCTTGCTGAGTCAGTCAATATGAACCTAGCACAGTTGTGCTCCCTGCTCATGGCTCTGTGGGGGCAGTTCCTGGAAACGGTTTCCCTCCATGAAAGTGTCTCAACACTTCTGGCCCAGGAGCATCACATCCTGAGGGTAAGTTAGTCTATTTATGCTAATGTAATGTAAATGTAAAGGGTATTTTCATAAGAAAATATGTACATGAATCAGAGATACTGATAACACAAGGGATTGATGAGTGACTGAAATGACAATGAAAAATGCATTGATAGGCAGTATTACGAACAACACGGACGATCAGCCAGATGAACCAGAGACTCAAAAGTCTCTAAACACGTCAACCGAGTTAGAACAGTCTCTAGTCCAAAATGTGTGCTAACAAACAAGCAAGCATAGGCCCAGTAAGGTAGTTACACATGCACAAGCACTAATATATGAATCAGGGTTGCCAGATCCCACAAGAGAAACAATCAAGATCTATGGAAACAAGCCCAAAAGAAGCAAATTGTCTCAAAAAACAAAAGGTGACCTACTACAATCTGAGAGATCAGTAAAAAAAAGGATCAATATTTGTAAGCAACTTTATAGAAAAATAAGCCCAAAGAGGCTTAGAATAACACAAATAAACTCAAACTCCCACCTCTGCTGGTAGATCTGCAGTGCTGATTGGCTGTTGGTGACCAGCACCATTAAAAGTCTGCTGGGAAACTAAACGGTGGTTTTAGGTTTAGTGCAAAGCCAGTAAATTTCCTGCATTGTAAAACGGGCTTTGCCATTGGATGCGTTTTCCTACAGTTTTGTTGAAGCTGGTTATTAAAGCACAACAAATAGACCAGATTGCTTACCCAGCCAGCATGATTAAAACTAACAGAAAAAAAAATCGTAAGCTAACCTGATATGCATTGTGTTGTGCGTGCACTGTAGGTGCAGAGATTTGCCGAGGCTTTCTTTTGTCTTGAACACCCCAGACAGGCTGCACTGGCCTTTCAGGAGCTGCAGTAAGTACCAACAAGCATTCGGTTTCCAAATGGAATTGAGTTCATGCAGTCTCACAGTGATTATACCTGTGTCTGTGCAGTGCACACAGCCACCAACAGATGACCGGAGCCATAAAGAACTCCTCGTACTTCCTGTCCCTACCACCACTTCCTGTGGAATGTGTTGACCTCGATGGAGATGTGAACTCGCTGCCGATAATCTTTGAGGATCGATATTTGGAATCCATAATAGAAGGTCTGTCACCGAGTTACTAAATTGGCTTTTGATAGCGGTGCATTCTGCAGCCTTTTTTCTTTTTACATTGCATTTATTATTCATTTATTATTGATGCATTGTGAATAGACTGTCAATCTGTGTAGTAGCACTCAAAAGTTATCATTTCTATCTCATTTACACAGGTATGCACCATTTAAGTCTGAATTACCAAAAATTCCTGAATTACTAGAAAAATTTGTCTCGGCTCACATCGGTTCCTCGGTACTTGGTGCACTTGCTTAAACTTGTGAGCCGTGCGACTCGTTTCAGCCGAAACTTGATTCACGATTCATGATTCAGTACACAGTGATTGAGGGATACAGATTCACAGTAGCTCTCGCTCAGAGAAGATCTGCGCTGTGTTTGTAATGTTTTTCTTTATGTTTACATCTACAGTACTGTAATTCTTTGTGCAAATCAGTCTCCACTAATCTCAGAAGGTTACTTTAGAAGAGCCAACTGAAAGCAAACCAGGAATTGAATGCTCCAGAACATCACTCAGTAAATTTTATGAGGTTTTTTAACACTTTATTATAAAATAAGTTTGCGTTGCTGATTTTGGCCAACTGTAGGTTCATGTAAGTGTTTTAAATATTACTTGAGGCTGAATCTCCGTCTACAGGCACCATGATGTAACTGCAGTCACTTACGGTGGACTCGAAAATAAGAAATAAGAAAATAAGAATCCAACTTCAGCCTTGTCTCCACTATGATACACCAAACACTTTTGAACATGAGTAAAAAAATAATTTGGGTGTTGGTTTGTTTTCCCGATAGATCACGATGGTCCATGGCTTGGCGTGCCCAACGCTAAGAGCGGTTCCGGATCAAGTAAAGCGGATAAGGCCCATTCGAAAGACGACGGCGTAGGCTCCCTCAGTCCTTACCCGGAACTGCGACAATCTGCCTTAGCCGTAAGCTGGCACGAAGACAATGACCTTCCTATCAAATCCAAAGCGAAGTCGATCAAACTGAAAAAGAACGTCAAGACGGACAATTCCAAGAAGCTTATCAAGCAGAACTCGAAGGACTCTGTGGTGCTGACCGGCTACAAGAACCTGAAAATACCTCAGGATGAAGCAAGTGCCAAGTCCAAAGATGGTGACCCTCAGTGGAACCAGAAAGAGGGCCAAGGACTTCTCTCTGGACATCCCGGCAGTAGGTTAGGCAGAATGTATAAATATGTTCATCATAACGACACTACAGATACAGACACTACAGATCTCCCGGTAAGGCAGCTTCTTAACAATGACCATGGAGATACCAGTATTCAGCGGGACGTTTTTACAAACCTTGCACCAGGAGCGACAGAGGCGAGTGGAGGCGAGTTTGTGATGCCGGCTGTGGTCCCAAAAATGGAGGTCAAACCTAGTGACAGGAACATCTACCAGAATGATAAGGACCGCATCGTTTTTCCATGCCTCAGCGACCCGTGTCAGTCAAAATACATTCCGGAAATCACAAAAACAGACTGCTGTGTGCTTCAAAATGCCGAGATACGTGGCGAAGGAACCTTGGATGTGGAGCAAGAGGGCGACTGTGCTCTGGCACTGAGGAGTGACTGTGTAGAAAGCGCTTCCCCGCGCCTCTCTGATTCTGGCATCGAAAGCGAACCTAATTCGGCCACCCAGCTAGCGACGGTGCCTCAGACTCCTCCCGCGTTCCCCGACCTAAACTGGCCCCCATCCCAGGTTGAGAACCTTCACAGCGTCATCCCAAAGGCCAGTCCTGCTACCAAAAAATCTCCCGTACCAGAGGTGCCAAACCCTACGAGCACGAGTGCTGTGAGCGGCGCGCAGTCTTCCCTAACGTCCATAAACTCTATCCCGTCAGACGACGAGGTGGAGGACGAGGTCTCAGGCCAGACGTCCAGCATCGTTGTACGCGAACAGAATGTGGTTTTCTCTGGGGAATCTACAACCTGCCATGCCTTCACTTCACCCCGGTTCTCAGGTCACCAAGCAGCCTCCGCCAGCAAATGGGACGAGGCTTCTGTTCTTCAGTCTCTCTGCGACGGTGTCGACCCAAGGCTGGACATCTCTAGGGATCTTCAGAGTGTGGCTCAATCGAGCACGTCAGCCCCCAGCAGTACAGACTTGGTCAATAAAGGACTAGTGGAAAATTATTTTAGCACTGATGTATTGAAGATCAGCCCTGTGGAGACAGCTTCCGTCACTCTAGGGGAGCAACCTGGCGCCCATCCGGCCGATAAGGAAGAACAAGAGCAAAACCATGACATGATTGAGAATGGCTACTATGAAAAGACAGATGGACCGGTCTACGTCAACGGTCTACCCGAATTTCAAGCCACAAGTGGAGAGGAAAGACTTGGTGGGGAAGAAGAGGCTGGAATCCTAGCCTGTGAAAATCCAAGTTTGGAGAGGCTCCGGAAAATGTACTTTCCCTGGAACTGCCTGCAAACCCAGCCCTGCAAGCTGGCGCAGAACAGCGGCAGTCTGCGCTGGTACGATAATGCCGCTCCTGCTCACCGGAAAGCGTGAGTTTTCTGATTTTCATGTTATGTTTTGGTTTAAGCAGGCGTTTGATTTCTGGAAATGAATCTCTTTAACGACTGAGGTCTTTATGATCAATTATAAAAGGAAATAAAAATCTCTCTCTGAACTTCAGACGTTGTGGCTGTAAACAGCTGGTCACCTCAACAGCAGATCCACGAGCAGAGGCGGGAGTTAAGAGTTTAAGAGTGGAAGTCCGTCATTCGTGAATGTGTGTAACTGCCTTACCGGCCGTCTGCTGGCTTTCTGATTAGCTCACATTTGAACTTGTGACTCTTCTAACTTGGTGGATGTGTTTAGAGACTTTTTTGTGTAAGTTACTCGTGTTTGTGTGGATGACTTTCCACTACTCATTTGCACCAAGCTGTAAATGGTGTTCGTAAGTGTATTTGCCCGTCTTATTGTAAGTAGTACTCCTTTTGTACCGCGACAAAAATGTGTTAGGCCCTCGCTACACTTGCTGAAACTTGTCTGAGTTGAGATGGTGCAGATCTGCGTTGTGTTTCTCATGTTTTTCTTTATTTTTACATCTACAGTACTGTATTCTTAGTGCAAATAAAAGCCTCCATGGGTCATTTAAAAGTGAGTAATAATAGCCAACCAAAGGGAAAACGGTGAGCTCTGCTGTTCTCTCCCACATATGCTGGCCATCTGGGCAGCAGCACCCTGAGTTCGCCTATGGACTAAGCGTAGCCTGTCATTTTTGTTTTTCACTTTCAATACAATTAAAATTACATGCGATTTTTAATAACACTTTAATATAAAATAAGCTTTGTGTTGATCTCATGTAATTTAATGAGTAATGGATTGAAATAAAAAGTAAAAGCAAAACACTTACTCTATTGGTGAACTCCGGTTGCTAGCATAGCTGCTAATTGTAACAGCTTAACCTGAAATCCAAGAGGATTCAGTTCCTGTTTTCCTTTTGGTTGGCTGCCATTACTAACCTTTTTAGGTCCCATGGAGACTTATTTGCACTAAGAATACAGTACTGTTGATACAAAAAATAAAGAAAAACATGATAAACAATACAAAGCAGAGATCTTCACCGAGAAAGAGCTGTTGTGAACGTGAATCCCTGTGTACTGAATCGTGAATCATGCGTCACGGCTCGACCCAAACTTTTAAACCCAAAGTTTAAGCAAGTGCGCTGAGTACCGAGCAAACGACGAGAAGCGAGACAAATTTTTCTAGACAAAATGCATTGAGAACTGAGGTACTACTCTAATTAATGCCTTGTACAGTGTGGATTTTCTGGTGGTCTGGAATGGATTAATTCTATGTACATTATTCCTTATGGGAAAATTTTGCTCGGTACTCTTGTTTTCGGCATTCGACAAGCCTTCTGGAGTGAATTAATGATGGGAACTGAGGTACAACTGTATATTCTTTTACTGTAACTTGTTGAGGCTCTGGTTCATCTGGCTGAGCTTCTGTGTTGTTCTGTTGGCTTCCATCAAACAAAAGTATCAGGTCCATCATACCATCGGACAGGGTTGCAACAGGACATTACTGTATTTTCTATAATCATTGTGAATGCACCTGCACTAAATGTCTGGACTTCATGGCAGAATTGCCAAGAAAAAGCCATACCTCACACAGTCCAATAATAAGAAAAGACTGTGATGGGCCAAAGAGGGAAGACTTTGGACACTGGAACACTGGAAGAAGGTGTTGTGGACAGATGAGTCCAAGTTTCAGGTCTTTGGATCAAACAGAAGAACATTTGTAAGGAACAGAAACAATGAAAAGATGCAAGACCAATGCTTAATGCCATCTGCCAAGCATGGTGGCGGCAGCATGATGGTCTGGGGATGCTTTGGAGGTGGTAAAATAGGAGATTATATAGAGTGGAAGCGACCTTAAAGAAAGAAGGCTACCACAAGATTCTGCAACGCCATGCCACACACTGTAGACGATGCTTGATTGGGGCCAATTTCATCCTACAATAGGATAATGACCCCAAGCACACCTTCAGATTCAGATTGTGATTTAGTGGCCAGCAGAGTGTCCAGATCTGAACCCTATTGAGCTGTTGTGGGAGCAGCTTGACCGTATGGTACGGAGGAAGGCTGCATCAAGGCAATCCATGTTGTGGGAGATGCTCCAGGAAGCATGGGGTGAGATTACCTTGAAGAATTAACAGCGAGAATACCTAGGGTCTGCCAGGCTGTAACTGCTACAAAAGGTGGCTTTTTTGATGAAGGCAAAATTGGAAGTGCACGGTCATCATTTAAATTAAAATCAGTATTTCTTACTCTGACAATGTCTGCATGTCCTGTTTATTTGCTGTATTTCCTAATCTCATGTGTGTTTCCATTGAAAACAAAAAAATTTCAGTGATCCCACACTTTTGAGCGGTAGTGTATATAGAAATACGTTTCATCTCTATGTAGAAGTAGTGTTGTGGTAGGCATAAAAACTATTTTTAATCAGCAGAACACATTTTTTGTTTCTGTGTAGGTTCATGCAGGCAAAAGAAGAGTTAAAACAGCTGAAGCTGCCCGGCTTCCTCTACAGTGATGTGACCGAGCTGGCGTCCTCTGTGCCGTACTTTTGCTTGGAGAAGGATGAGAAGTGTGAGGAGGGGGTTCATCTCATTGTGTGCGTCCATGGACTGGATGGTAAGGACCAGACTCATGTACATGCCTGCGTATTATCCTGTTTAACAAATGTTTATCAATTCAGTGTATTGTTAGGTTCCCATACCAGGAAAATGGGAAATGGCAGCCAATATAGGCAATATCATTTCAATTTAGCCAACAAGGTTAGTCTGTGTTTAGACCTTTTAGACTCCTGCATGAATAATGGCTTATCCTCAGATCTTCATCCAAGTTCTAATAGTAGGTAATATAAATATTATAATTGGCCATTTATGTATTGAAACAAGGAGAAAGCCACTGCTCTCCTAAAATACTTGAGTTCTTGGTTCTTGAAGACGTTTCACCTTTCATCCGAAAGGCTTCTTCAGTTCTAGATGCTGATGGGGATTCCCAAGCATTTAACCTCTAGTGAGACTGTCACCTTAGAGGTGGTCCTGAGGGTCCTTGACGCACCCTGCCATCATGTGAGGTGCGAATACGGGTTAAACCTCCTAGGAAGGGATCTCAAGACTGCTTTGTAGGTGTCTGATAATTGGTGTTGTAAACCACCCACTCTGTTCAATGATGGCTGTTTAAATTGCACATAGATGGCCTCTTTCAACCCAACATATGAACGTTTTCGTTTATGTCTACAGAAAGGAAAGCTCTGTTTTCCAGCATAAGAACTTTCTCCCATCTGTGAAACATGCTGGTGGAAGTATCATGGTTTGGGCCTGTTTTGCTGCATCTGGGCAGGACGGTTTGCCATCATTGATGGAACAATGAATTCTGAATTATCAGAGAATTCTAAAGGAAAATGTCAGGACATCTGTCCATGAACTGAATCTCAAAAGAATGTGGGTCAAGCAGCAACCCTATGACAAGCCATTATTCCAAAGAATGGTTAAAGAGTAGAGTTTTGACTTTAATCCAAATTCCTCCAAGCTGACGTGTAGGACTGTTCAACAGTTAAGGGACATATTTAGTTGCAGCTAGTGCTGCACAGGGGAGTCACACCAGACACTTTTGCCACTGATATACGTGTCATATTACATCATTTTCCTCAATAAATAAAATACATGGTATAATATTTTGTCTCAATTGTTGAACTGGGTTCCCTCTATCTACTGTTAGTGTGGAAACCTGATGATGTGTTATGGTCACTTTAAAGGGTTCACAACTTTTCAAGCACCACTGTATAGTCTGAATGCCTCTCACTGTGCAGTGCCAAAATGCAAAGACGGTAGCTTCTCCAGTCAGTGCATGTTAAGAATCAAATTTTTCTCCATTTTCTCCTACAATAGGCAACAGTGCTGATTTGAGACTGGTCAAGACCTACTTAGAGCTTGGCTTGCCCGGAGCTCGTTTAGAGTTCTTAATGTCAGAGCGCAACCAGGTAACTATCTACACATGTACCATATTTAGAGTATAAGGATTTGTCCGAATATTATTGGAGTTACCTGAATTCTTCACCTTTTTTTTCCACCTTCACAGAATGACACTTTTGCTGACTTTGAGTCGATGACTGACAGACTTTTGGATGAAATTGTACAATACATACAAATCTACAATCTGACTATTTCTAAGATAAGGTATGGATTTTTGCAGAGTAATCACATTCGGTGTACTGACAGATCATTTAGTATTCAATATCCGACCTCAAATCAGAAAAAGTTGAGACAGGAAAACGCAAGTAAATGAAACATTTACCGTACATTTACTTTTGACTTGTTTCCATTGCAGACAGTATGAACCTGATATAGTTCATGTCTTGCCTGGTCAGCTTCATTTCATTTGTTAATAAACATCTATTCCCGCATTTCTGGAACACATTCCCGAAAAAGTACTCTCTTCTTCCCAAGCCGTGCCTTTGTAATGTGTGCAGCATGTGGTTTTGCATTGCCTTGTTGAAAAATGCATCCCTGACAGAGATGTCGTCTTGAAGGCAGCTTATGTTGCTCTAAATACTCAGTGTACTTCTCTGCATTAATGCTGCGTCACAGAAGTGTATATGACCTTTACCAAGAGCACTGACCTGGCCCCATACCACCACAGAGTCTGGCTTTTGGACTTGTTGCTGATAACAGTCTGGATGGTCCTTTTCGTCTTTGGTCCAGAGCACACGGCGTCCATTTCTTCCAAAAAAGATCTGGAATACTGATTGGTCTGAGCACAATACATGTTTCCACTGTGTGATGGTCCATCCCAGATGCCTCCCAAGTCCAGAGAAGTCGACGCTGCTTCTGGATATGGTTAATATAAGGTTTGTTTTTTGTACAGTAATGTTTGAAGTGGCATTTGTGAATGTAACTCTGTACTGTAGAGCTTGATAAAGGTTTGATAAACTAATACCTTGTCCATGTGGTTCTATCAGCTATTGATGAATGACGGGTCTTGATGCAGTGTCATCTGAGGACACGTTTTTTACCTCATTACTAGTCCTAAATTGTCCCCATCCTAACACTTGTTTTGGAATGTGCTGCAGACCTGAAATGCAGGAATGGAAGTTGACCAGGCAAAACATGAAATATCTTGGGTTCATATTGTCTGCAATTAAATAAAAGTCAAAGTGAAGCCATTGCACTGAATTGTGGTTTTTGAAATGACATCTTTTCCAGCTTTGTGGGCCACTCTCTGGGAAATCTGATAGCACGCTCCGTTTTGACGAGGCCCCGGTTTAAGTGCTATCTCGACCGACTGCACACCTTCCTGTCACTCTCCGGACCACACCTTGGCACTCTGTACAACAGCTCAGCGCTCGTCAATACTGGTATGAGCACAGAAAAGTGCTCTGAACACGCCAGATCTGTTTTATTTAAATCTGTCTGGGTTTGATAAGAAAAAAAAATCTGACCTCTGTACTACAGGGCTTTGGTTCATGCAGAAGTGGAAGAAATCGGGCTCGCTGCTACAGCTTACCTGCCGCGATCACTCGGACCCTCGGCAGACGTTTCTCTACAAGCTGAGCAAGAAAGCAGGTCACGATCAGTCCTGCATTGGGGCATACTGGTGGGGTTTATTCATTTATGATATTACATATCGGTTAGTTATTTTTGACCTGGGCTTACTGGACTCCGTACAGGTCTTCAGTTCTTTAAGAATGTGGTGCTGGTCGGCTCGCTGCAGGACCGCTACGTGCCCTATCACTCGGCTCGCATCGAGATGTGCAAAACAGCCTTAAAAGACAAGCAGATGGGTGAGGCCAGCATTGCTTTTGTCTTACACCATGAATGTGCAGGTATGCGCCGTTTAACGTCCCTGCGATCAGCAACTGTTAGCAAATGACCGAGGTCTTAAAAATGATAATAAATTATAATAGGAAATCAAAATCTGTCTTTTACCTCCAGTCGTTGCGTCTGGGGATGCAATGCAAAAGTTGGTTAAACAAAAGTATCAGGTCCATTTTCAAGTGCTATGGCTTTTCCCTTAGTCATAACAGTACATTACTGTACATAAAAATGGGGTTTCATTAGGGATGCTGTGTTGTTGGTAGCGTTCCAGTTGTGTTTTCTGCTGTGTCTGCGGCTCATTTACGTATGTTTGAACGCAGTTTTCTTGTGAAAATATCCTTAATATTTACATTACAGTAACCTAAAAAGTTTGTGACTGTGGTAACGCCTGGTCGGCATCCACTTTGGTCAGCGGCCCGTTTCATAGAACATAATGCGGACGTCAAACGGCGCGTACCTGTACGATAAATCTTCTGAAAACATATTTTCCTTTTCTTTTTTTTTTACTGTACGTCTCTTCCAGGTCCAGTGTATGCTGAGATGATTGAGAACTTACTAGTACCCGTACTTCAGAACAGAGACTGTAACCTGGTGCGGTACAATGTCATCCACGCATTGCCCAACACTGCCAACTCGTTAATAGGTCGGGCCGCCCACATTGCTGTTTTAGATTCTGAAATATTCCTGGAGAAGTTCTTTCTGGTCGCAGGACTCAAGTTCTTTCAGTAGTAATGTAGGACAGTAATCCAAGGCACAAGTACCTCATTACACTAAAACAGACATCCTAAATAGTGTATCACTATTTGTTTATGGTTTGAAATACGCCACTACACTCAAGTCAGAGGTAAAGCAACTGTATCTGTGTTTTTACTTCTTGTGTTGAATTTTTTTTTTGGTTAATTTAGAAAATGTGGTATTCATCGGTTGTATTTTGTACTGCCATTTTTTAAAGAGTAACTATGTTGCTGTGGTATATTGTCAGTGCAAATGACCTATAAAGACTTCCTTTAAATGGTTGTGTAGACGGTGGATTTTATTTGATCCGAGTGTAAATGTAGCAGCTAAATGATCGAGATATTTATAAGTCCTGTAACGGCCTGAGCCGAATGGGAAGCAGGAGACGAACGCAGGTTCAAAGTAAAGGAGTGGTTTATTAACAAACAAACAAACTAAGGTAGACACAGCGAAAGGAACAGGCGAGGACTGAAAACGGGTGTATAACGAAAACGGGGCCGAAGCCGAAAACGGGTATGAAACAAAACATAAAGCGAAGAAGTGAACCTAAC
>JAJAGP010003438.1:0-73863 GCA_025084515.1 Ancistrus triradiatus
CAAAATTACACAAACCAGAATGCATGAAACAGTTGCCGAAGGGAAATTGATTTTATTGTGCAATCTGCAACGTCTTAAAGACAGCTTAAGAGAGAGAGGTGCCTGTTTTTGGCTGATGTATTTTCGCTCCCGGTAAGACACCCTGAGTTCAGTGGCTTAATATTCCTCTGAACCCATCTCGAAGTTACTGCTTTCGTAATGGGGTTCTTCTTCGCATCTCCAATCTCCCTTTATAACCCAGTCCTGTGTTCTGTTCTTTAATCTGACGGAGCCTTTCCCAGCGGCTAACAGACTGTTTCTAGGCTGTGATCTATGTAATGCTACCTGGCTAGCGAGCTTTACCCAGCATGCTGTTTGGTGATGTAGTTCTGCTCAGAGCTCAGCAGCACTCGTAGTGACGAAAAATATTATATCATTTGCTGCCTATCTGTTAGAGCTGTGTTTCTGCTATGCACCGCTATAGAGGTATAGGAACAATGCACACCGGACGGGAAATTAGCACCGGAGTACTGGTTGAACCGGTGTATCGCACAGCAATACTATGAAGTACTAAAACTGAATTAAATTTGACTTTGTGCAGGCTCCCGTCTGTGGATCAGCATAACAAATTATTTGTACTAATTACCTTCTACAGTGTTGCATAGTGGAAATAAGTGGGCAGACTATAAATAGTATTTTGAACTTTATGCATTATCGCATCTGATTAAAATCCTCCGCTGTTTGCCATTTCACCAGAATGCTAATGTTTTAAGGGTCGTTTTATGTAGTTTGTCTGTATTTTTGTGGCACGTGTGGTTTCAGGACTGCAGTGATGTGCAGGTTTAGCTTTTTTTCTTGTGAAATTTGAAAATTAACTATTTTAATTTGGTTTTTAAATACGTCTGACAGCAGGTTCCTGAGGAAGTGGCTGGGTCTACCGCGAAGTCTGAGCAGCATCGCTTTGTATGGGAAAAACAACATGCTGAAGCTCCCCATCAGCAGCCTGAATGAGGAATTCAAGGTGAGCCGCACTAGGGAGGTGCTGCAATACAGAGAGTCATGTGACCCAAAAATCTCTCAAGCTAGGATTGAAGTCAGGACCGGGCGGAAATGGAGGGCAGTAGAGGCCGTAGAAGTTGCCGAATCACGGCTGCGGCACAGAGCTCTGGTGGGGACAGTGGTGCGAGGAAGAGAAGGCCTGGGCTGCAGTACAACACCTCGCTACGACAAGGCACAGGGGAAAGATAGGAGAGCACTGCTCCAGGAGGAAGTGCGAGTGGCAATTGAAGAAGAGGGAGCAGGCAGGGTGGTGGGAATGCGGCAGCAGGGAGCTTGGACGCGATGGGAGCAGGCAGTGGAGCGTAAAGTCACTTGGACCGAAGCTGTGGAGAGCCGAGCCCCAGCGCATAAAATTTCTGGTCTAGGCTGTCTGTGACGTACTGCCAAGCCCATCCAACCTGTTCTTGTGGGGGAAGGTGGAGTCTCCAGTGTGTGCTCTGTGTCAGAAGAAAGGGACCCTGGAGCACATATTGAGTTGCTGTCCGAGGGGCGCTACCATTGGCGGCATGACCAGGTCTTGAAGGCCGTAGCAAACACAATCTGCATTGGGATTACGCAGTGCAAGCGTCTCCGCATTCTGAAGAAGACCATCTCTTTCATCAGATCTGGGGAAGAACCACCAGCTGCCGCCAGGACCTCTTCTGTTGGCCTTCTAGCAATGGCACAAGACTGGGAACTGAGAGTGGACCTAGGGAAGCAATTAAGGTTCCCAGAGAATGTAGCCAAAACATCTCTAAGGCCAGATGTGGTCCCTTGGGAAGACCGTACCGAGGAGGCTAATGAGCAGAAGAGGGCCAAATACCAGGATCTGCTGGAGGAGTGTCGTCGCAACGGATGGCGAGCAAGATGTGAACCCATTGAGGTGGGATGCAGAGGGTTCGCAGGCCAGTCCCTCTGCAGGGTCTACAACATCCTGGGCATCACTGGGGCCAATAAGTGTAGAGCTATTAAGGAAGCCACGGAGGCGGCAGAGGTTGCCTCGCGGTGGTTGTGGATCAGGCGAAGAGATCCGTGGGTAGGGTAGCGCTTCCTGGACACAAGCCGAGGGGGGGTTGATCACCCCTGGCTGGGTCGCCCGTGTGTATGATGTTTGAAAAACCCGAAACACTCTGTGATCCCGGGTAACATCACTGATGATGTGTCCAGGTTGTATCACTAGTTGATGTACTGGTCCTTCTCAAAAAATTAGCATATTGTGATAAAGTTAATTCTTTTCCGTAATGTAATGATAAAAATTAAACTTTCATATATTTTAGATTCATTGCACACCAACTGAAATATTTCAAGTCTTTTATTGTTTTAATACTGATGATTTTGGCATACAGCTCATGAAAACTCAAAAATCTCACAAAATTAGCATATTTCTTCCGACCAATAAAAGAAAAGTGTTTTTAATACAAAAAAAGTCAACCTTCAGATTATTATGTTCATTTATGCACTCAATACTTGGTCGGGAATCCTTTTGCATAAATGACTGCTTCAGCGGCGTGGCATGGAGCAATCATCCTGTGGGCAACTGCGGATTTGTTTGGAGGCCCAGGATGCTTCGATGCGGCCTAAGCTCATCCAGAGTGGTTGGGTCTTGGGGCACTCTCTCAAATTTCTCTTCACATATCCACAGTTTCTCTATCGGGTTTAGGTCAGGAAGTTTGGCAGGCCATTGAGCCACAGTATTACCATGGTCATAAACCATTACCATTGGTTTTGGCACTGTGAGCAGGTGCCAGGTCGTGCGAAAATGAAACTCTCATCTCCATAAAGCTCTCAGCAGTGGAAGCATAAGTGCTCCAAACTTCTCCTGATAGCTAGGATGCATTGATTTTTGCCACACTTTTTCCTTCCCACAGACTTCCCACTGAGGTGCCTTGATACAGCACTCTGGGAACAGCCTATTCGTTCAGAAATTTTTTTCTGTGTCTTACCCTCTTGCTTGAGGGTGTCAATGATGGCCTTCTGGACAACAGTCAGGTCGGCAGTCTTACCCATGATTGCGGTTTTGAGTAATGAACCAGGCTGGGAGTTTTCAAAAGCCTCAGGAATCTTTTGCAGATGTTTAGGGTTAATTCGTTGATTCAGATGATTAGGTTAATAGCCGTTTAGAGAACCTTTTCATGATATGCTAATTTTGTGAGATTTTTGGGAATTTTGGGTTTTCATGAGCTGTATGGCAAAATCATCAGTATTAAAACAATAAAAGACTTGAAATATTTCAGTTGGTGTGCAATGAATCTAAAATATATGAAAGTTTAATTTTTATCATTACATTACGGAAAAGAATTAACTTTATCACAATATGCTAATTTTGTATGAACCAGTATGTTACAAGACAATAGTATGTCTTGTTCAAACAGTATCTTAAAGAAAATAGTAATTATAGAAACATTTCTGCCCAGAATAGAGAAGTGTGTCATGTGTCAAAGTTACAGCTAAAACTAAACAGAGGTATAAAGCACTTGTATTACTGAAGTACCCCAGCCCTCCTTATATTTATTTATGTATTTTTTTTTATTCTAAATTGCTCGAAGGGGCAGTCAGTGCCAATCTACCAATGAACGTGGAAGTCTGCCATGCCACACTAAATGTAGTTATGGCATGGCATTGTTTTCTCAAACAGGTGATATTAAATATCATCATAATGGCAATTAAATTTACACAAGCTGAGTGGGTTCTGTCAGTGAATGGATCCAAAGGCTTAAGATAAAATAAGATAGCCTTTTATTATCCCACAAGGGGGAATTTGTCTAGTTATGGCAACAAGAGAGAAGAAACAAAATAAATACTATTAGAAACACACTTTAAAATAACGAAATAAAAAGCATAAAGTCTACTTGTATTTATTCTGTTTCTTCCCTCTTAGACTGAACCATGTTTTTTGTTGTTATGATTTTTGTTTTTGGGTGGGGGGTTAAAATTATACTTGCACTTAAACTTTAAAAACAAATAATACACTCACAAAATTAGATAAATGCTCCTTTAATGCTCAAAGTGATGCACTTGTAATGGGAAAAGCCACTGATATTTTCTGCATGAAAATATTTTGCTAAGAAGTCAACACAGCAGTCTATTAACTGCCCAGCACCAATAACCAATGAACTTCCATTGGGTGATGCGTCATAACACTAACAGTGGAATCCAGTAGACTATCTATATACAAAGACATAAGTAAAAAGTGTTTGCCCCTTCATGATTTCCTATTTTTTTTTGCATGTTTGTCACACTTAAGTGTTTCGGAACATCAAACTAATTTAAATATTAGTTAAAGACAACACAATAAAACAACAAATGCCGTTTTTTAAATGAAGGTGTTTCATTAATTAGGGAGAAAATATCCACACCTACATGGCCTTGTGAAAAGTGATTGCCCCCTTGTTAAAACATAACTAGTTTACACGCCTGAGTTCACTGTCTCTAGCCACACCCAGGCCTGATTATGGCCAAAATTCCCTCTACAACGCTGTAAAAGACTCATTGCAGTTTATCACCAACGCTGGCTGCAGTTGTTGCTGCTAAGGGCGGCCCAACCAGTTAATAGGTTTAGGGGGCAATCACTTTTTCACACAGGCCCATGTAGGTTTGGATTTTTTTCTCCTTAATAATAAACACCTTCATTTAAAAACTGCATTTTGTGTTTACTTGTATTGTGTTTGACTAATATTTAAAATTGGTTTGATGTTCCGAAACACTTAAGTGTGACAAACATGCAATCTAATAAATAATAATATAATAAAACAATAAGAGGGAGAAAAAGCCATTTCCACCACATAAAAAACTTCTAAACATCTTACATTAAATTATAAAGTGATGTTTTCCCACGTATTACCCAAAGAAAATAATCAAAATCCATATTTGACAAACGTCAGATTTTACAATTTCTTATGACAATTAATTATTTTCCACCACTTGCCTAACACTTATACACATTCCCCACTATCAAGATTTAAAAGTAACTCAGGTCAAAACTTTTGTGTAGTCCACATAGATCAAACACCCTTATATCCAATAAAAAAATAACCAGAAAAAATGTACAACCCCTGGCAAAAGTTATGGAATCACCAGCCTCGGAGGATGTTCATTCAGTTGTTTTTAATTTTTGTCAAAAAGGCAGATCACAGATATGACACAAAACTAAAGTCATTTCAAATGGCAACTTTCTGGCTTCAAGAACCACTATAAGAAATCAAGAAAAAAAATTGTGGCAGCCAGTAACGGTTAATTTTTTAGACCAAGCAGAGGGAAAAAAATATGGAATCACTCAATTCTGAGGAAAAAATTAGGGAATCACCCTGTAAATTTTCATTCCCAAAACTAACACCTGCATCAAATTAGATCTGCTCGTTAGTCTGCATCTAAAAAGGAGTGATCACACCTTGGAGAGCTGTTGCACCAAGTGGACTGATATGGATCATGGCTCCAACACGAGAGATGTCAATTGAAACAAAGGCGAGGATTATCAAACTCTTAAAAGTAAATCATCACACAATGTTGCAAAAGATGTTGATTGTTCACAGTCAGCTGTGTCTAAAATCTGGACCAAATACAAACAACATGGGAAGATTGTTAAAGGCAAACATACTGGTAGACCAAGGAAGACATCAAAGAGTCAAGATAGAAAACTTAAAGCAATATGTCTCAAAAACAGAAAATGTACAACAAAACAAATGAGAAACGAATGGGAGGAAACTGGAGTCAACGTCTGTGACCGTACTGTAAGAAACCGCCTAAAGGAAATGGGATTTACACACAAAGCTAAACGAAAGCCACCATTAACACCTAAACAGAAAAGAACAAGGTTAAAATGGGCTAAGGAAAAGCAATCATGGACTGTGGATGACTGGATGAAAGTCATATTCAGTGATGAATCACGGATCTGCATTGGGCAAGGTGATGATGCTGGAACTTTTGTTTGGTGCCGTTCCAATGAGATTTATGAAGATGACTGCCTGAAGAGAACATGCAAATTTCCACAGTCATTGATGATATGGGGCTGCATGTCAGGTAAAGGCACTGGGGAGATGGCTGTCATTACAGCTTCAATAAATGCACAAGTTTACTTTGATATTTTGGACACTTTTCTTATTGAAAGGATGTTTGGGGATGATGAAATCATTTTTCAAGATGATAGTGCATCTTGCCATAGAGCTAAAACTGTGAAAACATTCCTTGAAAAAAGACACAATGTCAATGTCATGGCCTGCAAATTGTCCGGATCTCAATATAATTGAAAATATTTGGTGAAAGTTGAAGAAAACGGTCCATGACAAGGCTCCAACCTGCAAAGCTGATCTGGCAACAGCAATCAGAGAAAGTTGGAGCCAGATTGATGAAGAGTACGGTTTGTCACTCATTAAGTCCATGCCTCAGAGACGGCAAGCTCTTAGAAAAGCCAGAGGTGGTGCAACAAAATCCTAGTGATGTGTTGGAGTGTTCTTTTGTTTGTTTGTTTTTCATGATTCCATAAGTTTTTCCTCAGAATTGAGTGATTCCATATTTTTTCCCTCTGCTTGGTCTAAAAAATTAACCGTTACTGACTGCCACAGTTTTTTTTCTTGATTTCTTTGAGTGTTTCTTAAAGCCAGAAAGTTGCCATTTGAAATGAATTTAGTTTTGTGTCACGTCTGTGATCTGCTTTTTTCCGACAAAATTAAACAACTGAATGAACATCCTCCGAGGCCGGTGATTCCATAATTTTTGCCAGGGGTTGTATTTGTTTACAAGCTAGTCTTCCCTCGACCAATATGCCCAATGCGATATTGCAGCAACAGGCTGAGGTGGCCAATGCGTACATATGTCTATGCTCTATGTATAGGTGACTTCATCAACAGCAACCATTACGCAGCTCCGTGATGGACTGGCATCTTGCCCAGGGCACATGACACCTGCTCCCTGGGAACAAAAGGTGTTAGGAACAAAAGATTAACCAATTAACCAAATGAACCATTATTTATCAATCATTATTTCCTTTTCTCTTTTCAGCAGGGTAAATAGTTTTTCTTAACAGGGTTGCAACATGATGTACCATTTCCCATCATTAAAACAGTGTTTTTATTTATATATTTATTTCATATTTTATCACGATTACCCTTTTCCTGGTCAGGTTAGTGGGAGCTCCAGCAAGCATCCCTGGAGAACACAGGGTGCAGGTGTAAGCATGCCCTGGATGGAACATCAGTGTATTGCAGGCTGGGTAGGGCTCCCTGTTGCTGGATGATCTCCTCCCTCTGACACAGCTAATCATGCCTCCATGTTATACCTGACCTGGCTGCATGGTGTCACTGGGACTAGAAAATGGGTAACAATGACGATGGGCTGGCATAGTGCTTTTAACAATAGACATTGTCAGATGTCAAAGGAGCAAACCAGAGGTGAAAGTTTCCATGAAAAACAAAAAGATTAAAGAGATTTAAGACAAAAACCCCATCCTCCTCCTTATTAGACCAGGAAACATAATTTGGGTCAGTAGTTGTGTCAGTAGCTCTTCTGTTTAAGATTGCAGAGTCCTGATGAAATAAAAAAGCAGATCTTGAAGTGCGTGGCTGCCCAAATGAGGTGATTCGCGACAACACTGACTAAGCAGTCGTAGTCTACTCGGTGCCGTATGACCTAGCTGCGAAGGGCACATGTTCAATGTCTGCTACCTGTTTGTAGCTACGTGCTAACGTGTAAGTGTAACAGAAGGAACCTATGTACGTAGGTACTGTGGTTCTAAAACGCTTTCGGAAGCCCAGCCAATACGCGCTTGCTGTCTTCCCGAGTGCTTTGATGAGACCAGTGGGCCAATCACCAGTCGTGTAGTTGTAACACAGAGACGAGGCGCTGTGTGGGTTTGTTTGGGTTTAAAGAGTGCAGTCAGTGGTCGGAGAGGGGACGCAGTGTCCCCCATTTCGGATGAAAACGCAGCTCTGTAAGATGCATTTCTCGCTGTTTGCCTTTATTATTTGCTGCACACACACACACGAATGTGTAGGAAGATAGTGCTACTGATCCTGTCAGTGCCTATTGTCCTGACAAGAAGCTAACTAATGAGAGCTAGCGGGGGTAAACGTTAAGGTTAAGCCAGGCTGCTACGCTATGTTTATACTACACGATTTAGCGCTGTTGGCTGGTTAGTGTGTGTTCCTCTAATGGTGTGCTGCCTGCCGTCTCCGTTTCTAATATTTAGATGTAGGTGTAGGTCAGCCAACTGTAATTAAACATTCGACTAAATCGGAGGCACTTGCTAGTTAGCAGCACAGAAATGTTAGTAGTCCGGGTATGAACACAGTCTAGCGACCAAGCAGTGTCCTATAGGGATGCTATTTATGGCTCTTTAAAGGGAGCCGTTCCTTTCAAAGAGCCGTTCAAAAGACTGGCTCCTGCGTATATTTATTTATATTTTAGAATTCAACCAGGGTAACTCGTTTTTATCAAGGAAACATTTACTTTTATCAGTTATAAGGTACGATTTGGATGAGTTTATTTCAAATTTACACATCCTTAATCTTGATTATAATTTCCTTTGGCTTGGGGTTTCATAGTAAACATTCCATTAGGTGGCGCCATGTCCCCTTTTTTCGACAGTGAGATGTTGATTTTTCCCTCACTTAAAAAACTTTCGCACAATAAAACCTACGCAGACTACAGATAGCTTCCATGCAAAACAGTTTTACTGTGAAATTTAAAATAAAATTTTCCACACGAGAACAATACAGAAAACATAAACTACTTTACAAACTGGAGCTCAGCTCCTTGACTCATCCACATTTGAACAATATAAATAATAAGTGATCCCTGAAATTATAAAGTAGCTGCATGGTGTGTGGTTCGACTGCCTCTCCTTCTTATCCTTTGGCAAATTTAAGTTCAGGAAGACAGGTGATCTAACTTTTGCTGGCGTGAGGTGATGACTTCTGTCCGATAATATTTGTACTGGCTTAGAGAAGACTCTTTCGGATGGAGCCGATGCCACTTAACCATGACTTTGGTAAAGCTGGGGTACACAAGGGTCCGTCTTTTCCACCACATCAGGGGATCATCATTTTTAGGAAGAAGGTGCTCCTCCAGATAGCCCCTCATCTCCATGACTGCATCTGCTGTGGGGTTTCTGGTGACACGTGAAGGCAGCGTGGGCAGTTTGCTTACATCGTGGCTCTCAAGCGAACAGGTCCCAACTGCGAACCGGTTCTCGTCGTTCACTTAAAAGAGCCTTTCAAAAGAGTGTCACATCTCTGGTGTCCTATCAGTTCCTGTCTACAGCTTTGGCAGTACAGTTTTAGGGTTTGTCCACGAAGAGCTTTAAATCTGTCCCTTCGCTTTCATGCTGTTAGGTAGAACTTCCTTCTGTAGATTATATCAGGCACACTTACCATATAGATGCACCAGCTTGATGAATGATGGTTAGTGATGCAGTGCTGTCTGAGGGATTGGAGATCACAGGGTTCAGTTCCCGTAGCTTCCTTTTTAAACATTTCAGTATTTTTCCCATGCATTTGGAGATTTCATTTTTTACCCCATTACTAGCCCTAACTTGCCCCATCCCAATTTCATATTAGTGAAATTGACCAGACAAAACATGACATATCTTGGGTGCATACTGTCCTATATGGAATAAATGTCAAAGCAAATGTAAGACAGTGTTTTTGTTGTGTTTTTTTATTTTGCATTTTCTGTACTGTCCCAACTTTTTTCTGATTTGGTGTTGAACACTGAAACAAACGGTCTGAAATTAGTAATTGTTTAAATGCAAATTGCACCCGTGTGCTAATCGCCATTGGTTTTGCCTAATGAAGTGACAATCGAGTGTACGTTAGCTTAGCTATTATTAGGGGAAAAAAATGTATTGCCACCTTGTCTCAGATATTCATTATGATAGCCATCACTGGCCGGGACTCCGAGTGCCCTTCTCTCGGGGTGAAAGAAAACAAATGACTTTTTAACTTATTTATGCCATACACTAAGCACATGAGTGCGGAAAGGAGCCTCGGTGCCCTGTTTTGTGCATGTTTGCCTGCCCAGTGACATCACGTGACCTGGTGTCGGCCATACTGAACTGTCTTAGAGGAAGCATGTTTTAATCCTGTAGGGAGAATTTAACTAGAATGTTAATTGTGGAAATGGCAGAATATAAAGCCACTGAAAGTATACAAAATGTTTGTTTTGCTTTGTCTTTGTGTACAGATGTGAAAGTGTATGTGAACATAAGTGCAAATGGCAAGATGCAGCATGATTAAGGCCTGATTATGGAGGTCCGCTTTGGGAACGTGGTGCTCAGCTCGTGCTTCGACTCTGGGAACCTGGGCCGAGTGGAGAAGGTGGAGTGGCCTGAGTCTGATCCGGAGAGAAACTCTCTCTGTCATGCTGACTACGAGTTCAATGTCTGGACTAAACCAGACTGTGCAGACACAGAGTTTGAAAATGGCAACCGGTAAGCAATCTCATTTCTGTGGAGAATCTTCGCCATTGTGCTCATTTTGAATGTCTAGTCGTGCAGGCAGCAGTTTTACAGCGGTGCTTGAAAGGTTGTAAACGCTTTAGAGCCCAATTAGCCAAATGAGAAACAATATTATAAACTATCAAATTATTAGAAGATTGTTCTAATAAAATAAGTATTATTTATTATAATAATAATAACATACTTCTTTATAATGATCATAAATTATTAAAAAGTAATCATTTTAAAAAGTATTAAAAATATCATGCTTGAACAAATTACATATCTGTGAGTGGCAAAAGTATGTGAACCTTTGCTCTCAGTGTCTGCTGTGACTCCCAGAAGACCCCATTGTTTGATGATATTGTTCCACAAGCGTATTGTGCACTTCAGATCATGATAGATCCCTGTTCTTTAAATAAAACAGGGTGCCCACTCACCCGATTGGCATCCCATTGATTGAAAACACCTGCCTCTAATTTCACCTTCAAATTATCTGCTAATCCTAGAGGGTCACATACTTTTGCCCATCACATATGTAACATTGGATTATTTTCCTCAAAACTTAGACAACCTAGTATAATATTTTGTCTCATTGGTTTAATTGAGTTTTCTTTACCTCCTGTTAGAGCTAGTGTCATATTTATACATAAATACAGGCATTTCCAGCCCCGCTGTATCACAGTGCTAGGAAACAGTTTGGGCACAAAACAAACAAACAAAAAAGCTCTAAAAAGATATTTAAACATTTTGTTTTGGCAACATCAGCCGAATTAAATACGGCTGAGTGGGAGCTAAGGGGAGCTCTTCAAATCTGGAAGACCAAGAAGGCCCTCTTATAGAGGCATTTGTAGACCAGTACGATATACAAAGCAAAAGCTACCATTCAGTACCAAGCACCTGCATTAGATTTTGCCCAGTGTGGAAGCAGTGCTGCAGCATTTCCTGCACAAACACGATCTGTATGCCAGAGTTCTCACTAGAAGCCCTTGCCTGTAATCTCATGACAGAATTCAAAGTCTGAAGTATGCAACAGAGTACTTGGATAAGCTCTATATAGTCCTTCTAAAATCAATTGCCCTGATCTGTTGAAACAGAGATTTGGCTCCAATCACTGGATGGAAAAAGCCAAAGCAGTAAGACCAGAGAATATCACGTGAATGGTTAAACGTGGGGTGGTTACATTGTACTGGCACTAGAACTATTCTGTGGATAGATGGAAGATGGTAGTAAATACATTTGTGACCCTCTTTTCACACTAGTCCATTGCGGGGTTGGGTAGCCGTCAGTGTGGCAGCACCTCTCTCCGTCAGAAACAGCAGATTGCCTCTGCGTGCAATGCTTGGTCCAACCTTAGGGTCTTCTCTGAAGATGGACTTGCCAAGCACTTGTTTACCTGTTCCCTAGTAATAGTGCTCTAGGAAGTGTGTACAGTGTATTGAATTGTAATTAAGGGTGACTTTGTACGTGGCCCATCATTTAGCTGTGATTTGTTTAACTACATATGACACAGACTGGAACATGATACATTTTTGTTTCATCGTTAAATTCACAATTTCAAAAACATCAGTGCATTCAGATATGCCGACATGCATGTCATGTTTTAGTTTGCTGTTGTTGTGTGTTTCTGATGGTTCTGATATTGTCTTTATCTTTCCAAAGCCATGCCATTAAGTGGACTGCCTACTCTAGCCCTTGATCTGATTGGCCCTTGATGTGATTTAGTGTTTTAAAGAGCTGAGGTTAACGGCAGTGCAAGGCAGCAGCAACATTTAGACATTGAAATTTAAATTGTTTTTTGTTAATCCACTTTGGTTCCCCACTGAGCTCTCAAAGAAAGGTATTGAACAATATGAGACGAAAATATATTGATAAAATTAAAATGAATGTTATTGAATATTAAAGTCTAACAGCACTAGATTTACAACCTAATTACAATTCCTAATGAAACGTACTAAAATATTTTTTAACCAATTATAAATAAGTTTCAAAAGTTGCGCTGAAGAAAAACGCCAGACAGAGTTTGCTAAGCAAACCATGCATAATCAGTTACTAGGTCCTGGTTTTATCATCCTTAAGCGATGCAGACTTGAGCAGAAAGTGAAGTGAGTGCTTTGTGTGTTTGTCTGTATCCATGTGAGAGCAGGTCATGGTTCTACTTCAGCGTGCGTGGAGTGTTGCCTGGTAAACTGTTGAAGATTAACGTGATGAACATGAATAAGCAAAGTAAGTTGTACTCTCAAGGCATGGCTCCGTTTGTTTGCACATTTCCTGTGAAGATGCGCTGGGAAAGAGTCAGAGACCGGCCGACATTTGAGGTACGACCCAATCATGCATGGAACTTTGTCTAATCTCTCTCACTCTCACATACTAATTATGACTGAACAGTGCAGTGGAAACATGTCACGTCTGTTACCTAATCAGCCATGTTGTGGCAGCAGTGCAGCAGGGTTGGGCGGGGTGATTGTATTCTGGGATTCTGTGGTATTCAAAAATGGTGAGGGCATTTTAAAAATGGGAGGCATGAAGCTTCTGCTACATGTGCTGGATTTAGCTAGTTAAAGCTCCGCTAGAGAAGCCAAAAGACGGGCCAGTCCTCAGACAAGGATGCTGTTATTGACACACAATGGCCACTGGATGTGGTTCTTACACACAGCAAATAGAATTAAATTAGATTTTGTTTGTCTGTAAGTAGACATGAGAGCAGGAAACGGCTTTAAAATCAGTTGTTATTTCCTTATTTCCACAAGAGGGCATTTCAGATTTAAAATACCAAGCATTGCCTAGCATTGTTGTTATGTTAATATAATTTTGGAATACACATTTTTACAAAAAGCGGATTTATTTTATTTGATTGCTCACAGAACCCTGTCCTGGTGTCTCTCTATTAACGTTTCTTATTGGATTTACATATTTAAATGTGAATGCTGTTAGTTATTCATTATTTCTTTGACGTTGGGAGCACTTGTATTGTAGTCAGGGTGCAGAAAGCAATTAGTGAACACTGATTCATAACCAAACTTCTGAATTTTTAACCAAAGTCATGCTTGCAGAGGACCTCCTGAGTATCATCTGACTGCTTGTGGACTTTAAGTGGAAGTAGTTGAACACAAAGATGTTCTTTTTACACAGCACTGTTCAAATGCCTTTGTCCCATCAGGGCTTTTTCCAACTTATGCTGTTCCTGCTATGTTTCTTACAGTCAAACATTTTAGGAAATGGGAGTGATTGAAGCACTGACGTGTGATTAAATGATCATTCCTGTACCAGGAACACAAAGTCCATAGGGGTGTTATCTGTGCAGAAATGCATTTAAAAGGTAGTGCCCAAATGTGGGAACGAACATCACTTTCTAGGCACTTTTTCTTTAATCACCTTCTGGCCTATAATGTGTTTCGTGCAGTAGGTACACTACAGAGCCATATTTAATTAGGGACAGTTAGAGACACTTTGTTGTTTTTTTTCTTTAGAGTCCTTATGTTTTTGTGATGCTTTTTGAAAATGTGCTTAGAGTGTTATGTTTTAAAACATGTTAATTTATTTCTATCAACCACACTGTCTGAATGTGACTGCTGTAGGGGCTGTAGCATTTTTCTCTATTAATGTCAACTGCTTGTTTTGTTGTAAATTTGCTGGAACTGTAATCTGGGTCAAAAGAATAATCTTCCTGTGTGTGCATGTGTGTTTTTTTTTCTCTAGATGTCAGAGAATCAGTTTACTTTGTCGTTTGTGCATCGTGTGCTAGAAGTGAGAGGAGCTATCACGTACTTTGCCTTCTGCTATCCATTCTCATACACTGAGTGCCAAGACATGCTAATACAACTGGACCAGAGACTGCTCAGCAGTTCTCATGCACTGGGGCCTTGCAGGTTCATATACACTTACATACGGATATATATATATTTACAGTGGATCCTTGGAATTTGAACGCCCCTTCAGTTGAACCATTTGGACATCCATTTGACTTTTTCCTCCCAAATTCTCACATTCAAACAAAAATTATGTGCGATTTCAGGCACCCCCCCAGTCTTGGTGCCGCTGTCCCAGTTCATTTCATTTGTTAATAAACATCCCATTCCTGCATTTTAAGCCTGCAGCACACTCCAAAAAAAGGGTCAATTTAGGGCTTGTAATCATGATTTTGTACGAAAGCAGTATCCAAGTAAGGATGAGTCTTTAAGGGAGGAGCAAAGATGGGCAGAGGAATTTCAATGTGTAAATGGCAAGGGCACGAGCCTAAACTGAAGAGGGGTGATCTCCGCTCCCTCAGACAGCACTGCATCAAGAACCGTCATTCATCAATAGCTGATAGAACCACATGGAGAAGGGATTCCTTTATCAAGTTCTACAATACAGAGTTACATTCACAAATGCCACTTAAAACGTTACTGTGCTAAAAAGAAGCCTTATGTTATAACCGTGTCCAGAAGGGGAATCGACATTTATGGAGGCATCTGGGATGGACCATCACACAGTGGAAACGTGTATTGTGGTCAGACCCATCAGTGTAACAGATTTTTTTTGGAAGAATTGGACACCGTGTGCTCCGGACCAAAGACGGAGGACCATCCAGGCTCTGTCATGGTATGGGGTCGGGTCAGGGCCCTTGGCAAAGGTCATGTACACTTCTGTGATGCAGCATTAATGCAGAAAAGTACAGTGGAATTTTAGAGCAACATAAGCTGCCTTCAAGGCGACATCTTTCACAGGGACATCCGTGCATTTTTCAACAAGACAATGCAAAACAGGCCAAACCAGAAAAAGTTAGGACTGAAATATGTAAATCCCTTCCAGTCTTTCTTTGAGGAACATTGTTTTTAAACATTTCAATAATTTTCTTACACATTTGTTGATAAACTGGAGACCCTCTGCCTATCTTTGCTTCTCAAAGACTCAGCCTTTCAGGAGTGCTGCTTTTGTACCAAATCATGACCATAATCACCTGTTTGAAACCACATCTTTATTTAGTTTATTACCTCATTACAAGCCCTAAATTGCCCTCGTCCCAACTCTTTTTTGGAATGTGTTGAATGCCTGAAGTGCAGGACTAGATGTTTATTATCAAATGAAATGAAGTTGACCAGAAAAAACATTAAATGTCTTGGGTTCATGCTGTCTGCAGTGATCTAAAAGTCAAAGGAATGTAAGGGACACTGCAGGGTTTTTTATTTGCATTTTCCATTCTTTTCCAACTTTTTCTGATTTGTTGTTGTAATTATTGATTCTTCTTCTTATTATTATTATTATTGCATTACATTCGTTTGTTCTATTCATGCCTTTATTCTTTAATCACACAAGTTTAGGCGTTAAAAACAGTCATTTGGAGGTAGGGAACGGATTATTCCTATTTACACTTCTTTTTAAGGGGAACTTTGATTCATTTAAACATTGAGTTCAAATGACCTTCTGGAACCAGTGAAGTTTGAATTCCAAGATTACACTGTGTATACACATAATTGCGTTTGTGATTTGGCACATGGTTTTAATATTTTAATATGTTATGTTATACAATGCCATTGTTTAATGTTGGTCACAGAAATCCAATGGTTTGAATAGAAATGAGGATGTGAAGTGTCTTGTACTTCCCATAGGTCCAATAAATATTTGGAAATATTGGTCAAATTACATATTCTGATGATGTTCTTAATGAAAAGAACCTACCACAACCTATATATGAAAAACAAGTGTTGTTATAAAATTTCTGTAAATTTCAAATTTACATAAAAATTAAAATATGAAAAAAATGTCACTGGTTTCAGCAAAGGTTTAGGCACCTGTCTAGAGTATCCACTAGGAGTTTTGCTTAAAAGTGAGTGCATAGTAATGACAAGAGATATATTTAATGTGTCAATATGACTTCTCCAAAGTTGGTTAAGATATTTACGATATATATCGCGGACAGCTTGTTCAGATATTATTGTACCTATTGTACAGAAAAGGCCTGAGATTTGTAGGAACTAACAGTGACTATATTGAGTTTTATTGCAAAAGAGTCATTATATTAATTTATGTTTTGGAGGATCACATTGCTTCTTGTTTAATCTATCCATCTATGTGAATGTTTTTGTTGTTAAGTTTGGCATGTAAGCAAAATGGTTAAAAAAAAAGCTTATGGGGCAGTTTATCCAGTCAGAAGTTTTCTTTGTGAAACATTTCAATTCAATTCGTTATGAATTACTTTTTCTGTTCTGTGTCCAGCGTGTATCCCTGCCCCACTTTCCTGAGACAGTCTTCATATTCACAGCAACTCTGGCCTGGATCAAATTATTACTGATAATATAACTCCAATTCAGGAAAAACATTGCGACGGTTTGGGCTTCAACAGTACGAACCAAAGATATCCTATGTTATTTTCTGGTCAACTTCATTTCATTGGTTAATAAACATCAGTTCTTGCATTTCAGGCCTGCAACACATTCTAATGAAGTTGGAACGGGGGGCAATTTAGGGCTAGTAATGAGGTTAAAAAAATAATGATGTGATTATAATCATGATTTGGTACAAAAGCAGTATCCATGAAAGGCGGAGTCTTGGGTTGCAAAGTTGAGATGAGGATCTCCAGTTTGTCAAGAAATGTGTGAGAATATTATAGAACATTTTAAAAACAATGTTCCTCAAAGAAAGATTGGAAGGAATTTTCGTATTGCAGTTCTGACTTTTGGATTGTTTTGCATTGTCTTGTTGAAAAACGCATGGCAGCTTGAAGGCAGCTTATGCTGCTCTAACATCTCCGTGTACTTTTCTGCGTTGATGCTGCCATCACAGAAGTAGAAATGACCTTTTCCATGGACACTGACCCGACCCCCTTCCATGACAGACTGGCTTTAGGTTTTGTTGCTGATAACAGTCTGGACGGTTCTTTTCATCTTTGGTCAGGAGCACACGGAATGCATTTTGTGGTTCTGACCTTTATTCCATTCTAAATCCATTGCAGTCTCTCTTAGAGAAATATTGCTTTTAAACATTTGAATAAATGTCTCATCCATTTGTTGACAAACTGGAGGTCTTTTCTCCTCAAAGACTCAGCCTTTTGTGGATACTGCTGTTGTGCCAAATCATGATTATAATCACCTGTGGGCATCACCTGTTTGAAAATCACATCATTATTAAATTTTTGGAATTTTCCATACCATCCAAACCGTTTCTGTTTTGGGGTTGTAAATTCATCATTTAATGTTGCTGATATGATGAGCTCAGCACAGGTGTTCAGGCTAGACTGGATTAGTGCGGGGGTTCACAGATAATACCTGACTGTGTTCCCTGTTTTACTGATGTCTACAAATAATGCACTGGACTTAGAGACGTACTGAATAAACAGCTCTTGTTTCTCTCTCTGTCCAGTCCATCAGACAGTTTGTATTATCACCGGGAGCTGCTGTGTTATTCTCTGGATGGGAACAGAGTGGACCTGCTCACTGTGACCTCCTGCCATGGCATGCTGGATGAGAGAGAGCCCAGACTGGAGAAGCTCTTCCCTGACCACAGCACACCACGACCACATCGCTTCACTGGCAAACGGGTATTTCTACACAGTGCATGCACAAAAGCACACACACAAAGAAAGTAAAAGGCCAAACCTGGTTTTTGCTATTATTCCTATTAATGTGACAGTAAGTGTTATTGAATGGTATTGTTGAATTTTTGTTTACCTGTAGGTGTTCTTCCTGAGCAGTAGGGTGCACCCTGGTGAGACACCCTCCAGCTTTGTGCTTAATGGCTTCTTAAACTTCATTCTTAATCAGAGTGACCCCCGAGCTCAGATGCTCTGCCGGATGTTTGTGTTTAAGCTAATTCCCATGCTCAATCCAGATGGAGTTGTCAGGGGTCACTACAGGTCAGTAGCCCAACATTATGTCTGTCTGTGCGTCTGCTAGGGTTCCTGATACAGGTAAGTGCCGATGAAGGACCATTCTATCGGTGTCCGTTCACTCTGACGACCGAGGTCTTAACAATTCTAATCAATTCTGATCGGAAATAAAAATCTGCCTTTTAGCTCCGGACTTTGCGCTGTAACCAGCAGAAGTGTGTTACTCACACTTCCTAAGTTTGCTCATTAAACAAATCAGTTCTGCAATTATTTATTGTAATTATAATGATTAATTATAGAAATTAATAAAAAAAAGTGTAAGTGTTTTTTAAAGTGTAGTTGCTTATTTGGGCTCAGTCTCTGATCCTGTCTCTCTCCACTGTACCTGTCTAATAAAGGGAAAGTTTGCTTTGTTACACATTCTGTCCACAAACCTGTTCGGTCGTCTGCTTTTCCATACCAATCAAAACTGTGCCATCATCGATCAGTGATGCAGTTTCTTTAGCTAGTTCATTAACAATGCCAGGAAGTAAGTAGGTAATGGGTCTAGGGTTAATACTGTCTGCAATGAAATAAAAATCCTATTAATAAAATAAAATAATCCGGTTTGGGGATGTATATGACTTTTGACTGCTTATTTGTATCAAGTTGTATATACGTGTATATACAGTGGTGCTTGAAAGTTTGTGAACCCTTTAGAATTTTCTATATTACTCCATAAATATGACCTAAAACATCATCAGATTTTCACATAAGTCCTAAAAGTAGATAAAGAGACCCAGTTAAACAAATGAGACAAAAATATTATACTTGGTCATTTATTTATTGAGGAAAATGATCCAATATTACATATTAGTGAGTGGCAAAAGTATGTGAGCCTTTTCTTTCAGTATCTGGTGTGACCCCCCTGTGCAGCAATAACTGCAGCTAAACGTTTCCTGTAGCTGTTGATCAGTCCTGCACACCGGCTTGGAGGAATTTTAGCCCATTCCTCCGTACAGAACAGCTTCAGCTCTGGGATGTTGGTGGGTTTCCTCACATTAGCTGCTCGCTTCAGGTTCTTCCACAACATTTCCATTGGATTAAGGTCAGGACTTTGACTTGGCCATTCCAAAACATGAACTTTATTCTTCTGTAACCATTCTTTGGTAGAACGACTTGTGTGCTTAGGGTCGTTATCTTGCTGCATGACCCACCTTCTCTTGAGATTCAGTTCATGGACAGATGTCCTGACATTTTCCTTTAGAATTCTCTGATATCATTCAGAATTCATTGTTCCACCAATGATGGCAAGCCGTCCTGCCCAGATGCAGCAAAACAGGCCCAAAACCATAATACTACCACCACCATGTTTCACAGATGGGATAAGGTTCTTATGCTGGAATGCAGTGTTTTCCTTTCTCCAAACATGACGCTTTTTCTTTTAAACCAAAAGGTTCTATTTTGGTCTCATCCGTCCACAAAAAACATTCTTCCAATAGCCTTCTGGCTCGTCCACGTGATCTTTAGCAAACTGCAGACGAGCAGCAATGTTCTTTTTGGAGAGCAGTGGCTTTCTCCTTGTAGCCCTGCCATGCACAACATTGTTGTTCAGTGTTCTTCTGATGGTGGACTCATGAACATTAACATTAGCCAATGTGAGAGAAGCCTTCAGTTGCTTAGAAGTTATCTTGGGGTCCTTTGTGACCTCACCAACTATTACAAAATTCTAAAGGGTTCACACCCTTTCAAGGACCACTGTACATTTGTCAGTGCATATGCCTGTCCTATTGTAAGTAGTACAGCTTTGTTGACCCCCCCACTACCTATTGTCTCTTACCTATAACTATATAAACTGGTTTGCATTCACTTGCTGGGTGTCTGTTTTGTCTGTCTGTGCATTTTTGGCTTCCGTCACACAGAAGGATCCTTCGTTTCAGTCACTCATCAATCTCTTGTGCTTTCAGCTGCTTCTCTGATGCGTTTACGAATCATTTGTACACCGTTCTCTTGTGAAAATCCCCTTTATGTTACAGTAGCACAGAAAGAGTGTGACTATGGTCATGTCCGGTCAGTGTTAATTTTGATCAATTACTGTTTCACAGAAGGTAATGCAGATGTTAGAAGGCACGTCCTGTACCTGTACTGGCGCGTTATGAAGTACACGGTATTTGTATAGGAATGCAATGCAATTGGTGGTGGTGTTTCCTCAACTTGATAGTCATTTTGCTTTCATCCATGTAGAAAGAAGTGAAATTTCAGAATATAATATAAAATTAGCCTGACTTGTAAAAATTATAATTGCAATTAGCACAAACCTAACAGACTGAGTAGTTTGCTAATTAGCCTTGCTTGAGTGGACCAAGGGTAGGTACAAGTGGCATTTCACGGTCTTATATCACTGTTTTATCAGCAGTGTGATTAATAGGACTAATTATTTAAAAATAGTTTTGAATAACCATGGTGGTAGGAAATGTTAGCATTTAGCTAACAGAGTGGCCTCCAACTTCTGCCTTGGTCACGAGAGGGAGGAAAAAAGGCTCAGGGTTTTCGAGAAACTCGTCATTCTGCAATGAAGTAAATATTCCAGATGACTGGCTTAATGCTGCATGAGTTAAAATGTGATGTCATTTAAAGTGAAGTTCAGGGATATCTTGACTATTAATCAGTTTTATTAACTATTGTACAGACCAAAGGCATACTTGTTAGTGTAATCGTTTGTAGTTATTTTAACATATTAGTCATCTCAAGACCTGAAAAGTACATTTATTTTATTGTCTGTTTAGTTTAGAGCATTCCTTGTCCGTAACAAAGTGGTTAAGTTTAGGTTTAGGGGCCTTTAGTTACAATATCACTGCAGTCAGTTGGATGACCTTTGTGGTGTAGTAATACAATACTTTGTGTATCTCTGTATGTATGGTTGTTTTAAAAGGACGGACTCGCGTGGTGTGAATCTGAACCGGCATTATACAAACCCGAGTGCTGAGCTGCACCCTTCCATCTATGGAGCAAAATCGCTGCTACTGTACCATCACCAGCACAACCGCCTCATTCCCAACTCTCCCTCTGCACTCAAGCTCTCCAACCAGTCCAACACTATGGCCCCACCTCCAGCTGCACAACTTAAACTGGAGCAATATTTCAACAGCCGTAACGATGTGGAGCGATTGGTGGGACCAGCGTTTGACATTCCTGTGCAACTGGAGGCGAGCTTGGAGAAAGGCAGAGCTAAGGGTGACTCCAGTCCTGGCCTGAGTGAAACACATGTCCCTTCTGTCCTGCCCTCAGAGCAGATCCCGCCCGAGGAGAGTGGAGTGGCCTATTACATTGACCTGCATGGCCACGCCTCTAAAAGAGGATGCTTTATGTATGGTAATAACCTCCCTGATGAGAATCAACAAGTAAGTATGTGTGTCATCTTATCATTTTAGTGGGCTTTGCTCACTGGTAGCTATTCATTTTTGGGTAGGTGTATTTTATTCTTTGTGGCAATGAGTTGAAAAGTCTTGTGAGAGTCACCACACCACTGGCATCATGTGGCTAAGAAAGTATGGTTTTTTTAGTTGTGTGCCTCAATACAAACAATCACTGGTAAAAAGATTTACTCTGATAAAATGTGAAAACATTCATATACAATGTCCTGTGCTTTCCCATCTTTATTCTAGGTGGAAAACCTGATGTATCCAAAGCTGATTTCCTTAAATTGTGCACATTTTGATTTCCTCGGCTGTAATTTTTCGGAGAAGAACATGTATGCACGTGACAAGCGTGATGGTCAGTCTAAAGAGGGCAGCGGTCGTGTGGCCATATACAAAGCCATTGGATTGGTTCACAGGTAAGACACCAGCCACAGTTTGACCAGTCTTATGGATGGCTAAATGTGTCTTTATTAAACAAATTAATTTATCTGTGATTTACTACTCCCATTTCATTGTGTATTTCAAAAGCTTTTTCTATTATTAATAGATATTGTTTTTTACTTTTTAAAAAGATTGTGGATGGGTCAAACACCTGGGTGGATTATCTATTTGAATACATTTATTTTTCTTTCTCCAGGTTTTCATGAAATTATCTCCGTGTATCATTCTGTAGTTGATCAAATGGTTGCTATAAATATTATTTGTTGGTGAAATGCTGACATTGGTGAGTCAGATGTTAGAGTCAAGTCAGATTTATTTATATAGACCTTTTTACAATGGAGCATTGTCTCAGCAACTTTACAATTTTAGATTATCTCCTAATATCTACGTCCACTCCCAAATTGAGCAAGCCTAGGGCGACAGTGGCAAGGAAAAACTTCATGAGTTATTGGGAGGACCAAGACTCAAAAAGGGACCCAACCTCCTTGGGCGGCGTAGATGATAAATCTAAGAACGAAACTAATTTATCTAAACTAATAAGTCATAAAGTAGTGCTTGAAAGTTTGTGAACCCTTTAGAATTTTCTATATTTCTGTATAAATATGACCTAAAACATCATCATATTTTCACACAAGTCCTAAAAGTAGACAAGAGAACCCAGTTAAACAAATGAGATAAAAAATTTATACTTGGTCATTTATTTATTGAGGAAACTGATCCCATATTACATATTAGTGAGTGGCAAAAGTATGTGAGCCTTTGCTTTCAATATCTGGTGTGCCCCCCCTGTGCAGCATTAACTGCAGCTAAATGTTTCCTGTAGCTGTTGATCAGTCCTGCCTGCCTGGAGGCCTTCAGTTGCTTAGAAGTTAGCCTGGGGTCCTTTGTGACCTCACCAACTATTACACGCCTTGCTCTTGGAGTGATCTTTGTTGGTCAGCCACTCCTGGGGAGGGTCTGACTGTGGATTGGTGGAGTCCAAACTCTTTAGAGATGGTTTTGTAACCTTTTCCAGCCTTTTTCTGAGCTCCTCAGAAACCTCCTTTGTTCGTGCCATGATACACTTCCACAAACGTGTTGAGAAGAGCAGACTTTGATAGATCCCTGTTCTTTAAATAAAACAGGGTGCCCACTCACACCTGATTGGCATTCCATTGATTGAAAACACCTGACTCTAACTGCTTATCCTAGAGGCTCACATACTTTTGCCACTCACTTAATATGTAATATTGGATCATTTTCCTCAATAAATAAATGACCAAGTATAATATTTTTTTATAATATTATTAAATTATCTTTAGAGATATTTTGTACATTCTCCAGCCCGATGAGCATCAGTTGTTCGTGCCATGATGCACTTCCACAGACGTGTCGTGAAGATCCGACTCTGGTAGATGCCAGTTATGTAATTATTACAAGTGACATGCGTTATGTATCTTAAATATGCCACATTCGTTTGCCTGGCATCCTGGCATATGTATAGTAGTTCTCCAGAATCTTCTGTCTTCTGTTTGGGTCTTCAGGCATCTCAATGGCTTGTGATGTCTCTGATTGCATCAGCCATCTTATTGCTGGCTTTTTTCTTGCTCTTTTCCCTTCAACACTTATTAGCATATTTGTCTTCTCCAGTGAATTGTTTCTCTTCATGACATGTTCAACAAAAGAAGTTTATTTTTCTTGTTACTTGACCTTCAAGGAAAAGCCTTGCTGTGATCAGTGACTCACTGGTTTGTTTTATCTGCCAGCTCCTGTTTTCCAAAAGCCTTTCCAATCTACTGTTTGTAGAGACATAACATTTGAAAAGCTTTTTGACTTCGTTCATCCTGGTTCTGCTGGGCAGCGATGCGTGTCGCACTTCTTGACTGCCGGATCCTTTGCTAAGTAGGGTAAAAACTGCCTGTCACTTCTACATCCTCACCATCGCTGGTATAATTGGTGATTTTTCAACCTTTGTATTGTTACTGAAAGGAAGTGCCGTTATTCTATTCTCCTTATAGGGGACTTCAGGTCTTCCTAATATTGTGCTTCGATGAAGGTTTTCTTCCGTGACTGTGGGTATACTAGAACCAAATGTTCTTGTATACCCAATTTTTGAGTACATTCTATAATTTTATATTGTATATTTGTTTATGATTTATTCATATATATCTTAACCATCCATGTTGTTTTCTCATTAAGGACCAAAGTGGTTTACTCTTCCTATTTCCATGGTCATCTGCTCTGTTGCTGTTCTCTGCTCCTCTGGTGCTCATAGGCATCCTTGCCTTGACTAGGCACCATTCCATGAGGATTAATGCACCACATTTGTATCTAGAATATGAAAGGATGGATGTGTGTCTTTGAATTTGTATAGGCCCCAATGCAAATGACTGAAGCATTGCTTCCAAGAGTTCACCTGTTACTTAACTGATAGCTCCGATATTGCAGTAAGAAAGACACTGCACGAATGTCAGCAAGTCTTAATTCCGAGCAATAAAGCAACAGCAGAATAACTTGAGACTTTATCATAAAGTGATCCAGGCAAAAGTCAGTCATGTCTTTTACAGTTAATACTGCCAGATTTCATTATTCGATTGAACTCCAAGCACTCAAAATGAACCTAAAATCTGATTGCCTTTAAGGCTGTAGGTTATCTTGGTGCATTGTGGTGCAGTTTTTAAAATGAAATCAGCAGGTTGACTGTGGTAGCCTAGCGGTTAAGGTACTAGACTGTGGACCAGAAAGTCCAGGGTTCAAATCCCACCTCTGGCAAGCTGCCACTGTTGGGTTATTGAGCAAGACCCTTAACCCACAATTGCTTGGACTGTAACATTTGTAATTGCTAACATTGTGTCAGTTGTAAGACGCTCCGGGTAAGAGCGTCTGCTAAAATGCCTACATGTAGCAGGTATGTTTCAAGCACCATGATCTATTACTTTTGTTAATTCCTTAAACAACATAAAACATTACAGCATGCCTACAAATATTATGTTATATTGTTAGGTAAAGTATATAGATGGATACTGTGAGATTTGGTATATCAAAGTCCTGTGTTGTGTATTACAGAAGTTTGGGGTTCAAAGTCTCAGGATTGGGTCACAATGTTTGTGTGATCTTCCTTTGCGAGCATAGCAGTACTGAGTCTTCACCTGTAATGCCTGATTGCAAAACATCTGCTTTATATGCTGTGTGCAGTTATACTTTGGAGTGCAACTATAACACCGGCCGCTTGGTCAACACCATCCCACCTGCCTGCCATGACAGCGGCAGAGCCACTCCTCCTCCTCCTCCTGCCTTCCCTCCCAAATATACACCTGAGGTATATGAACAGGTAAAGGACATCTGTTCTGTTCTTTACACATTATACTCTGTTTTTGACCCTGGTACCAAATTCTTCAATATTTAATTATGTCTTGCATCTCAGCTGGGACGCGCAGTCGCCATAGCAGCCCTGGACATGGCTGAATGTAACCCTTGGCCAAGGCTCATCCTTTCTGAGCACAGCAGTCTAATGAACCTGCGAGCCTCACTGCTCAAACATGTGCGCAACAGCAAGAACTCCGGCACTAACAACTGGAGGAGCACACACAAGGCCTCCAGTCCTCCTAAATTATTGTAAGGCTAATGAAAACAAAGCACTCCACCTCCACATCACACATTCTTGTAAAGCTGCTAATCTGTAGGCAAATGGTGTCGACATGGTACAGAGTGTCTAAAAATGAACAGTTTGGCAGATGGCGATCCAAATTTAGACACAAGTTTCAGTGGAACCAGTGGTGTGCTTCATGTTACCGTACCTTTATTCGTTCTCAGGTTCCAACACTGATTTTTGTGATGAACTTTCACCAAACCACCTGGCTGAATTCTAGTACAAGCATCAATAATTCTGTCTTTCAGATGAACAACATTCTGCATCTTCACAGAGTAAACAAGTGCCTTGACATGACTCCACAGAGAGAAATGCCATGGGGTTAAATCAGGAGAACATGTTGGCCACTTAATTGGACCTACACCTGTCTACTTTTGGGGACACCACACATCAAGACCGTCTCTGACAAAGTGTCCATAATGAGGCACCATCTTGTTGGGAGAAATCAGAAAATTGTTTGGTTCTCTGAAACGACCTTGCGTAATGCTCTGCTCTGAATGTTCCATCAGTGACAAAAGGTCCCACAGTGCAGGTATTCCAAACACCATACAGTCCAGTAAGGGTCTGTGTGCAGCCAGTATCTGTGTGTTTGGTGACGTCACCATTCACGATGAAACATGCTTCATCACTGAATAGCACCTAACGGGGAAATGGCATGGCTGAAGTTGAATCTAACATGGCTTCCATGGTGGTGATATGGCCAAACATGTTTCCCTCTTCCCCCACAGCTTGTGTCTGAAATTCGACCGCTGGCTGCCAAAGCGTTTCATTTTCTATGGGTGTTTCTTTACATTTGCGGCACCCTCTATATCGTGTCAAAATATTAGAATGATTTGATGATTATGTAGAAAACAACAGTGGGCAGTGGTACACTGGTAAGTGGTAAGTGGTAAGTTTAGCAACTTACCGAACTCTCTCTCTCTCTCTTTGCGAAAGAGGCCTGAGCAGCTCTGTTTCTGAGAATTCCCTAAGCCGAACTCGGAGCAATAGCAACCGAAATGGCACTGCGACTGGGAACAAGCAGGTGTCTGCACAGCTGAATAGTTCCTCTAGCTTCACATTTGGTTGCAGTAACTCTGCAAACACTCTCAGCACACACAAGCCTGGCCTCAAAGCTCTGGGTCCAATCAGAGGTAAGAGCGCACTCTACACCCCCTGATCAGAATGTGAAGGGAAACAGTGGGGCACGTATAGTTTTGATGTGTGCTCTTTAGACAGAATCGGTTGCTTGCAGATCTGCTTTAGTATGAATACAAGTAAAATAAGTACAACATACTCATTGAGCAAAACAAAAACCCCAAAACACTCAGATAGAAGTGTTGGATCGCTGCAGAGCTCGACATGTGCTTACATCTCCCACAGATATGTAAACGATTACAGGAGTGGTAAAAGTGCTTCCCCTGCTGCCCTATAAAAAGCTCTGAGGATGCTTTTGGGTAGTGTACCTCTTGGTGAGAGATTGCTGACGGCTAGACATGCCTCTACGTCACACTCAGACATTTTGTCCTTTAGGGGAGCATCATTGGACTGAGAGGATCAGGATGGCTGTTTGCTCACCATCTGGGCCGTTCTGACCGAGCTGTCAGGAGGTGTTGGGAGCAGTGGTTTTATGGGGGCACACAAACACTGCAAACTGGCCACGGACAGCCCAGACAGACCCATACAACAGTCAGCCTCCTCTAGTAGTGATGCAAGGGACACTAGCAGATCAGCAGTATGTGCAGGACATCCGTGTTGCCTCTCATGGCAGGCCTTTCGACTGGCATTTTTTAGCAGGATAATCCTCACCCACATATGGCAAGGCTTTCCCAGGAATCTCTCTGCCAGATTGCAACACTTCCTTGGAGTGCCCAGTCACCAAACTTATCACCAATCAAGCATTTATGGGACCAGCTTTGATGCCAGCTCCAGGAGTCTACGAGTGTGCAGGATCTACAGGACCAGCTGCAACACCAGTGGGCAAATGTGCTGAAGGACACCATACAGACCCTGTATGCTTCTTTCAGTTGTACAGTTTTCCCCAGTAGTCTTATCCTTTTGCTCTAATATTGTCATCACTTACACATATCATCATTACATTCATACATATAAAGTATCACTCAATTCCAGCAAATCCTTCTTGGTTTGCTTTTTTTCAATGAACATAATTCAGAAAAAATGTCAGTGTAGTAAGTAAGTATTTATAAATCACAGTCCTGTACATCAGAATATGTTACATCTTCATGTAATATGTAATGTTACAGAATCATTTCATAGGATTAATAGCTTAACGATACAAATGGGTTTTAAATCTCGACTTATAAGCTTCAGTAGAGAGTACAGACCTCATGTTAGGGGTAGACTGTTCCACAGTCTCAGCGCGGTCATCTTTGAGCTTCAGCTGAGATTGTGGCACAGCCAGGACCAACTGATCCGATGGCCTCAGGGGCCTGGAGGAAGGATACGTTTGGAGCAAATCTCCAATATAAGATGGTGTCAGTCCATTTAGTGACTTTAAAACAAATGAAAGGATTTTGAATTGGATCCTGTAGTTTATAGGCTGCCAATGTAGGCATGCCAAGACAGGGGTGATGTGGTCCCTCCTTTTGTGCCTGTGAGAAGGTGAGCTGCTGCATTTTGGACTAACTGCAGATAAGCTATTGAGGGACTAAGCTCTTGCAGTAGTCCAAGCAAGCATGTGTATCCTTCTCCAGGTCTTGGGTGACAAAAATCATTTTACTTTGGTAACTGACCCAAGTCGTTGAAAGGAATTCCTGACAGCGGAGTTACTTTGTTAGTTGTTTTGACTGACCTGCTCCAGTTTAATCTTTACGTGTAGTTGTTGCCTATAATGCAGGCTTTTGTGAGGTGCTGTTTTCACACACATGCTTCCTATCCATCTGTCCCATGTAGAGTCTAAAGCTCAGGAGAAGAGGCGCCCACACCACCTCGGACACAAACTCTTGCTTCACTGCCCAAGCAACAGCCAGACCATTCCATCACCTCTGTCACTCTCCACCTCCTCCTCCTCCTCCTCCTCCACTTCCTCCTCTCCCTCCTCCACATCTTTGGGGGCATCATCCTCCTGTTCCGTTAGCACAGCAGGTCTGTACTCCCACAGTGGCCTGCTCACCAAACTAAGGCCTCTGTATCACACTCAGAAAGCACACCCGGCACAGCAAGACTGAGTGTGTGTCTGAGTGTGTGTCTGAGTGTGTGTCTGAGTGTGTGTCTGAGTGTGTGTGTGTGAGAGAGAGAAAGAAAGAAAGGGTTGTGTGGCTATACTATGATTGTGCTTGCTTGTATTTTTGAGTACACACTCAATGCTGGTGAAATTGCGTTATAGTATTAATGGAAACAAGTGTATTTTCGTGTCTGTGTGTGTGTGTGTGGGGGGGGGGGTGTTCTTTCCCAAGCAGTGTTCTTCTGCAGAATGCTTGTTATTCACATCTGTCCCATCTCCTGTTATTTCTTTCTGAACTGGATATTGAGTTAGCTGGTAGTGCAGTAGCCATTTGCTATGCCTGTATACATGTAGTGGATATTCCATTCACACAAGTATACTCACAGATGTTAGTGTTTGAAAGACTGCTAAAACTCCCACTGAAGATGGGAGCACTGGCCATTTTCTAAAAGGTTTTTCTGATTATATTTATCAAGAAAGTAACAGTTACTAATATTTGTAATTATAGTAGAGAGTCCAACTAGTTGTACATTCAAACTGTGGGAACAGACATGATGGTGATTCCTTAGCTGCTGTTTAATCCCAGAACCCAGACCTCCTAACACAGTCTCAGACACATTTTTGTCTCATCTGCTGTGTAGGCCTGGCAGTTTTTTTGTCTTTTAATAAAAAGAAAAAAGGAATGAAAACATACATCATTATTCAGCCAGCCTTGCCAGCTATTATGTGTTCATTTTCTGGAATAAATCGTGCAGCTATTCATACACTTTTTGGAGCAGTGATGACGGCCATGTATTGGCAACTGTTCTACCTGAAGCTAGTCAGCATTCGTTTACAAATATGCTTTGAGAGGGTGCAGCATCCTCAGAGCCAGAATATAGAAGCTTAATGATTAACTGAACAATACAGCCTCTTTTTGACATAAACTATATGAATGAAGCCATTCTGTTCATTTGCAGCAAAGGAGGCTCTCTGTTCACACTTCTAGAATCTCTAGGATGCTCAAACTCTAAAAAATATTATATGCAGTTTTTATATATGATGTTTGTTTGCTTGGCATATCAGCACAGTTCCACAAAAGGTGATTCATTTATGTAAAATAATTTAATAATAGTGACATATTAAATGATTCTACTTTATATGAGGAAAGTGGAATCAAAATAAAATTAATTTGAGCTTTTCCATTCCAAAACCCCAAAATTCCTGGCGAGGTAACTATATGAATATACATGCAGATAAAGTATAAAAAATATTGTTATGACACGAACACACACACACGGAGGATCACACGCAGTAGGAGCTTTACCGTATACACCTTGTGCACTCATTTTGTAATTGGAGTGCAGCCTTAGCACAGTTACTGGCTGTAGCTCCTCTGATCTGACATGTAGTGTGTGTGTGTGTGTGTGTGTGTGTGTGTGTGTGTGTGTGTGTGTGTGTGTGTGTGTGTGTGTGTGTCTGGTGCAGCAACCCAGTGTACAATCACTGTACACACTGTTAGGAACACCTGTTCACCTGTCAGAATCTGACACTCACTAACAACTGAAGGATGACCAACACAGATGTACAGTGGTGCTTGAAAGTTTGTGAACCCTTTAAAATTTTCTATCTTTTTGCAAAATATGAACTAAAACATCATCAGATTTTCACACAAGTCCTAAAAGTAGATAAAGAGAACCCAGGTAAACAAATGAGACAAAAATATTATACTTGGTCATTTATTTATTGAGGAAAATGTTCCAATATTACATATTAGTGAGTGGCAAAAGTATGTGAGCCTTTGCTTTCAGTATCTGGTGTGACCCCCCTGTGCAGCAATAACTGCTACTAAACGTTTCCTGTAGCTGTTGATCAGTCCTGCACACCGGCTTGGAGGAATTTTATCCCATTCCTCCGTACAGAACAGCTTCAGCTCTGGGATGTTGGTGGGTTTCCTCACATTAGCTGTTTCCGCAACATATGTCAAGACTTTGACACTAACCTTATTCTTCTTTAAAAACTCTTGGGTAGAATGATGTTTAGGGCCGTTGTTTTGCCACATAATTGAGATTCAGTTCACAGACAGATGTTTCCTTATATTTTCCTTTAGAATTCCTGGTATAATTCAGAACTCATTGTTTCATTAAAATGATGGCAAGCTCTTTTCTAGATGTAGCAAACCATGAACAAACCATGATACTACCTCTGTGTCTCATACATGGGATGAGGTACATGGGATAACACTTTTCATTTAAACTGAAAAGTTGTTTTGCTCTCAGTTGTCCACATAGCCTGTCCACATCACGTGATGGGTAACAGTGTTTTGGAGAGCAATGGCTTGCTCCTTATAACCCTGAAATTAACGTAAACCAATATGAGAGAGATCATTAGCTGCTTAGAAGTTGCCACTCACTAATATGTAATATTGGATTGTTTTCCTCAATAAATAAATGATGGTAATGTTTTATGAAAAACAATATAGAAAATGTTAAAGGGTTCACAAACTTTCATGCATCACTGTACTTTTTTTATTTTTATTTTTTTATTTACTTTTGTAGTTTTTTTTTTTGTTTGTTTCCATTGAAATGTAACGAATAAAATATGCCAAATGGTGTAAGAAAGTCCTTACCCAATGTCAATTTCTGCATTTGTGGAAACTCCGAGAGGGAACAAAGTCTTTCTCCTAGCACACTGAGGTAAATGATGGGCCATTCTCTTATAGTACATTGACAGGGTACATTAGAAAACGTGTTTAGTAGAAAACCTAAGACACTAAACACTAAGTCAGGTCAATGACATGCCATTTAAAGGTGTAATTGGTAAGTTGATTAGTTTAAGATGCGTCTCAGAGATTTCACTCCGCTCAGCTCAGCTCATGATTCTCCCCAGTACTTTGTCCATCCACATTCTTCTCTGCTTGGGTTGTGTTTCAGGCATTCTTGCCAACTGATGTTTTAGCTGCAACCAGCACTTTGGTAATGAGATGTTGATTGTGACTGCTTCTGTGGTTCTTTTTCTGATTTATGAGTAACAGCTGAAGTTGGGTGAGGTAACCACTGGATAGTTCACCGAGTCGGTAATGTGCCATTGGTAGGCTGTGTCTGTGATGTCTGCTTTGTGAGCTATGACTAGATCCTCATCTCTCTAATCTGCATAGTGACATAGCCACGTAATTGTGTGTGAAATTGTCTTTTTGTCTTTTAAGTAAATTAAAGGAAAAGATTAAAGGAAAAGGAAAAGATTCAATGTAGTTATGAGTATCTACAGAGGAGTTGTTTGATACTGATGTTTGTGTCTCAAATTTTCATGGCTTCTTTAGACACTTAATAACTGTACAACAGCATTTATCGTTCCACTGTCAATACTAGTATGCACCATTTATGTCTATTGTTCTATTTACATAATTTATTTTACTGTACCATATATATGCTCTGTTTTAGTTGTGTGATCTCTTTGTTAAGCAAACATGACCACTGGTTGAATGGAAACAAGTGTTTTGTCCTGATTTTTATTTGGGTTTTTTTAACCCACACTTTGTACGTTCCTGTGTGCATGTAAGTTTTTCTTGCTCTCTAGCTTTTCATCTGTTTTCATACACAGAATATTAAATGGTCACATAAATGGCAGTATTAGAGCATTTTCCCATATGGGGAAGATGAAGCACAAAGTTAGGCATGTGTCTCAAACTAGAATTTTTAGGTCAGATGTACAAAAGCCATCCTCTCGCTCAGTGTTCTTTAATAGTACCATATTTTTCGGACCATAAGGCGCACTTAAAATCCTTTAACTTTCTCAAAAATCGACAGTGCGCCTTTAAATGCGGTGCGTCTAATGTATGAATTAATTCTGGTTGTGCTTTCTGACCTAGAACCGATTGTAGATGGTACACGGCGTTCATAAATCTGTCAAAATGTTTTAGCACGGCGTTGGTAGGTTACGAAGCTTACGGCAACCATAGTGCGCAGCATCGTGGAGTAATACAGTCTGTGCTTCAGCATTAGGGTACGTGCATTCATTCATTCATTTTCGAAGCGGATTTCAATCTCAACGCTATCAGTCAGTACGCAGTACAACATGGACATAGAGCAGCTGTGAGAGAATTCAACATTAACGAATCAATGGTACGGAAGTGGAGGAAGCAAGAAGAGGCCCTGCGCCAGGTAAAGACCAAACTGAGCTTCCGAGGGAACTCGAGTTTTGTTTCATTTAATGCGCCTTATAACCCGGTGCGCTTTATGTATGAAAATATACCCGTTAGCAGCCGATAGTTGATATTGCGTCTTATAATCCGGTGCGCTTTATAGTCAGAAAAATACGGTAAGTAATAATATGATGTCCCTTTAGCAGAAATCACAGCCACGGAATTTCTTCTAGCAGTAGTTCTTGCTTTAGGGTTTCCCCGCCCCCCAGTTCTCCCTACACAGTGCTTCCATGTTTGAGAATATTTTCAGTCATTATATTTTGAGATCTGTGAAGGCCATTCTTAAACCCTAGTATTTTATTTACTGGAGTAGTTTAAGTAGGTTATGATATATTTTCTTTTATTTCCTTCTACTCTCCCAGTGTTTCCAGTGTTACTGACTGCCACACAACCCCAAAGCACAATAGGACCAATCACATGCTTAACAGTTCCACAAGGAATCATCTATCTCAGGAGCTGTGTGTATATCTGAACTTATCATTAAGGTCTAATAATATTTTACAATAATATAATAATTTTATTAATAATTTGTCAGATTCAGCAGAAGAATATTAATAGTTAATGTAGTAATACGGAAATAAGTAATACTTATTAATTACCGGTAGTTAATAATAAATACTGAAATGTTTTATTTAATGTTAGAATTAACAAATAAAAAAATTTGGTAAAACTTAATTAAATTTATACATTGTTTATAAGTCCATTCATTTGTGTCCATAGACACTCAAACCAGCCGCTAGATTGCCTCAGGAGGCAGGGTATTTCTAGTGCCAGTCCAAAGCCCGGATAATGGGGCGGTTCGTCAGGACGGGCATCGGGTTTGTAAAACATTTGCCAAAAATCTAGTAGCGAGAGAGTTTCAATAAATAATTTCACAATACCGGAGCGGTTTGCAGGATCAGGCAATCAGGGCCCCGCTGAAAAAAGGAAAAAAAAAGGGCGGTAAGGCGGAGGAATAAAAAGATATCCACACGGCGCACGATTTCTTTCAGACTCCATCTTTCGAGGTCCCAGCGGAAAAAATTGTACTACTGTTGCCGAAGACGAAGAGGGGAGGAAATCAGGAGGGGCCAAGGACAGAATATCGCAACGGAGGGTAGCAACCCTAAATGTAGGGACGATGACAGGGAAAGGTAGAGAGCTGGCTGATATGATGCAGAGGAGAAAGGTCGATGTTTTGTGTGTGCAGGAGACAAGGTGGAAGGGTAGCAAGGCTCGATGCATTGGTGCAGGGTTTAAACTGTTCTGCCATGGTGTGGATAGGAAGAGAAATGGAGTTGGTGTGGTCCTGAAGGAGGACTGTGTAAAGAATGTCGTTGAGATGAAAAGGGTGTCAGATAGGATAATATGTCTGAAGCTGGAAATTGAGGGTGTAATGGTGAATGTTGTTAGTGGCTATGCACCACAAGTTGGGTGTGAGTTAGAGGAGAGAGATTCTGGGTGGAGTTAGATGAAGTGGTTGACAGCATTCCCAGGGAGGAGAGACTGGTGATTGGTGCAGATTCCAATGGTCATGTTGGTGAAGGTAATAAAGGAGTTGAGGAAGTGATGGGCAGGTTTTTTGTTAAGGAAAGGAACCTAGAAGGACAGATAGTGATGGATTTTGCAAAGAAGATAGAAATGGCTGTGGTTAACACATATTTCCAAAAGATGGAGAAGCATAGGGTGATTTATAAAAGTGGAGGGAGGAGCACACAGGTAGACTACATCCTATGTAGAAGAGGTTGCTTAAAAGAGATTGGTGATTGTAAGGTAGTGGCTGGGGAGAGTGTAGCTAGGCAGCATTGGATGGTGGTGTGCAGAATGGCTCTGGTGGTTAGGAAGAGGAAGAGGACAAAGGCAGAGCAGAGGACCAAATGGTGGAAGTTGAGAAAGGAAGAATGTTGTAAGGAGTTCAGAGTGGAGCTGAGAAAGGCTTTGGGTGATAGGAAAGAGTGTTAGCAGCAACAGTAATTAGACAGACCGGTAGAAAGGTACTGGGTGTGTCTTCTGGACAGGCAAAGGATGAAAAGGAAACCTGGTGGTGGAACGAGGAAGTGCAGGAGGTTATTCAGAGAAAGAGGTCAGCTAAGAAGAAATGGGACAGGGACAGGACTAAAGAGAGTAGGGCAAAAAGGGAGGTATCAAAGCTCAAGCAGAAGGCCTACGATGAGTTATATGAAAGGTTACACAGTAGGGAAGGAGAGAAGGAGTTGTATCTGCTGGCAAGACAGAGATAGAGCTGGAAACGATGTGCTGCATGTCAGGGTGATCAAGGATAGAAATGGAAATGTACTGTCAAGTGAGGAGAGGGTGAGGGAAAGATGGAAGGAGTATTTTGAGGAGTTGATGAATGTAGAAAATGAAAGGGAAAGAAGGTTGGATGGCGTAGAAATTGTGGAACAGGATGTAGCAAAGATTAGCAAGGACGAAGTGAGGAAAGCTTTGAAAAGGATGAAGAACGGAAAGGCAGTGGGACCTGATGACATACCGGTTGAGGTATGGAAAAGTCTAGGAGAGCTGGGAGTGGTGTTTTTGAGTAGATTATTCAATGGAATTCTGGTGAATGAGAGTATGCCGGAGGAATGGAGGAAAAGTTTAGTTGTACCGATTTTTAAGCAGAAGGGTGATGTATATAGAGTTGATGAGCCACACAACGAAGATTTGAGAGAGAGTTGTGGAAGCTAGGCTCAGACAGGAGGTGACAGTGAGTGAACAACAGTATGGTTTCATGCCAATGAAGAGCACCATGGATGCGATTTTTGCTTTGAGACTGCTGATGGAGAAGTATAGAGATGGTCAGAAAGAGCTACACTGCATCTTTGTGGATTTGGAGAAAGCTTATGAAGGGTGCCAAGGGAGGGGAAGGAAAAGGAAAACCGTGATGGTGTATGAGAAGTCTCGAAGTGGCTTGAACGTACGATAGATTAGTGCAGGAACATGTACCGGATAAACAGCCCACGTTGACAGCGGTTGAGATGAGTTGAGAGTGCGTAGGAGTGACAGATAGCTTCAAGGTAGAGGTGGGACTGCATCAAGGATCGGCCCTGAGTCCCTTCTTATTTGCTCTGGTGATGGACAGACTAACAGATGAGGTCAGACAGGAATCGCCGTGGACTATGATGTTTGCAGACGACATTGTGATCTGTAGTGAGAACAGGGAACAGGTAGAAGAGAACTTGGAGAGGTGGAGGTATAGACTGGAAAGGAGAGGAATGAAAGTCAGCTGTAGTAAGACAGAATACATGTGTGTAAATGAAAGGGAGGCAGGTGGAACAGTCAGGCTACAGGGATCAGTGGCCACAGGAACGTTTAACTCACTGTGGTGACCCCTGATAAAGGGAGAAACCGAAAGAAGAAGAAGAAGTGTTCATACCCACTCAGTCCATTTCATGGTCACAGGGATCTGGGCCCTAGGCAGCACAGGGAGCAAGGCAGGAACCAACCCTAGACAGAGTGCCAATACGTTGCAGGGCACATGGACACAAACTGGGATTGAGAAACTTTAGAGGCCACAGTTAACCTAACACGTGTCTTTTTGGAATGTGGGAGGAAACCCACGCTGACATGGGTAGCCAGGTGGCATTAAGGGAATTGAACTGGGAATCTGGTGCATTTTGCTTTTTACATAGATAAAGTATACAGTATGGTTAATACATTTTATTCTACTGTAGTACAAATTATTAAATCATATTTAACTTTGAATGCCTAACACCCATTTACAAGAGATAAGAAATATACATTGCATGGACCCTTCACTCAGTACTCAGATGGGGCACCTTTGGCAGAGATTACAGCATCCAGTCTTCTTGGATATGATGCCACAAGGTTTGCACATCTGGATTTGGGTATTCTCTGCCATTCTTCTCTGTAGATCCTCTCAAGCTCTTTCAGGTTTGAGGGGGACCATCAGTTGACAGAGATGTCTGATTGGGTTCAAGTCTGGACTCTGGCTGGGCCACTCAAGGACATTCATAGAAAAACTGATGGCAGAGAGAAGGCGAAACACAAGGTTTACTGCTGCGAGTGTTGTTCTAAAATTCATTTTTTATTATTAATTTATTATTTAATGAATTAATGTATTATTTAACTGAATCTGGCTCCTGTCTGTTTAGGGCGAATAGGATCTTCTTAGCATTCCCAGATACACAACCTTCAGAATACTGCATAACATTTTAATAATGTTTAATATTTAATTTATGCATAACTATGACTGATAAAGTGACGATAAAGAGAACCCAGTAAAACAAATGAGACAAAATATTATACTTGGTCATTTATTTATTGAGGGAAATTATCCAATATTACATATTACAAATCAGAAAAAATTGGGACGGTATGGAAAATGCAAATAAATACATGCAGTGTTCCTTACATGTCCTTTGACTTTTATTTCATTGCATACAGTATGAACCCAAGATATTTCATGGTTTTTCTGGTCAGCTTCATTTCATTTGTTAATAAACATCCATTATAAACATCCATTCCTTCATTTCAGGCCTGCAACACATTCCAAAAAAAGTTCAGACGGGGAATTTACAGCTAGTAATGAGGTTAAAAAAAAACTAAATGATGTGATTTTCAAACAGGTGATTGTAAACATGATTTAGTAGAAAAGCAGTATGCAAGAAAGGCTGAGTCTTTGAGGAGCAGAGATGGGCAGAAGATCTCCAATTTATCAACAACTTTGTGAGAAAATTACTGAATTGTTTAAAACCAATGTTCCTCAGAGAAAGACTGGAAGGGGTTTCCATATTTCTCCCTCTGCATAATATGCAGAGCATAATATCATTAAGTAATTCAAGGAGTCTGGAGAAATTTCAGTGCTTAAAGGGTGATCACGAGCCTAAACTGAAGAGGGGTGATCTCTGCTCCCTCAGACGGCACTGCATCAAGAACCGTCATTCATCAATAGCTGATAGAACCACATGGAGAAGGGATTCCTTTATCAAACCTTTATCAAGCTCTACAATACAGAGCTACATTCACAAATACCACTTAAAATGTTACTGTGCTAAAAAGAAGCCTTATGTTATAACCATGTCCAGAAGTGGCGTCGACTTCTCTGGGCTCAGAGGCATCTGGGATGATGGCCCATCATACAGTGGGAATGGGGATTGTGCTCAGACCCATCAGTATAACAATTTTTTTTGGAAGAAGGTCATGTACACTTCTGTGATGGAAACATTAAAGCAGAAAAGTACACTGGAATGTTAGAGCAACATTAATTCCTTCATGACGACATCTTGCGTTTTTCAACAAGACAATGCAAACCAAGCCAAACCAGAAAAAGTTAGGAGTGAAATATGTAAACCCCTTCCAGTCTTTCTTTGAGGAAAGTTGCTTTTAAACATTTAAATAATCTTCTTAAATGTTTGTTGATAAACTGGAGATCCTCTGCCCATCTTTACTCCTCAAAGACCCAGCCTTGTGTGGATACTGCTTTGGTACCAAATCATGATCATAATCACCTGTTGACATCACCTGCTTGAAATCACATCATTATTTTTTTTTACCTCATTACTAGCCCTAAATTGTCCCTATCCAAACTTTTTTTGGAATATGTTGCAGGCCTGAAATGGATTGGATGTTTATTAACAAATGAAATGAAGTTGACCAGAAAAACACCTGAAATATCTTGAGTTTATACCTGTTTGCAATTAAACAAAAAAAGGACCACTTCAGGTTTTTTTAAATTTGCATTTTCCATACTGTTCCAACATTTTTCTAATTTGGGGTTGTACATATCTGAGTGGGAAAAGTACCAGCAAGAACCTTTGCTTTCAAAATCTGGTGTGCAGCAAGCACTGCAACTAAATGTTTCTAGTAGCTCTTGATCAGTCCTGCACATTGGCTTGGAGGACGTGTAACACAATTCTCCATATATCTTGATGAATGCTCGATAACCCAGGTAAGAAAATCCCAGAAATTGAATCTGTTCATCTGGACATAGGTTTAGTCAGAGAAACGTTTCGTCACTCATCTAAGTGGCTTCTTCAGTCTCAGCTAGTTGGAAAACTTCCCCAATCTTATATACAGCACGTTGCATAACGACTGGTACCAGCACCATTACATAACAATGGGACCGGTGATCAGTTTAACATGCAGATTGACATATCCATTAATGATAATGGCCACGTGTGCCATTCACACAGGATTGGGGAAGGACTGTGATGGCTCTGTTGTAAGATGGTGAGAGGTGTACTCTGAGGCCCCTCCTCGGTTCAGGGATGGACGTTCCGTTTTTACAAAAATGGCTTCTTTTACTCCGTGTTCAAACCTATCAAGGATCTGCACGTCTTCATCCTGGAAAGAGTGGCCACTGGTCTGTAGGTGGGTTGTACATCCAAACAGCTGGATGGTACAACATAGAAGAGCGCCCTCATCAGGCCAGGCCTCTGCGGTTTATATCCACCTACAGACCAGTGCATATCAGTAAATCTCTAACACTTATGCTAGTATTTTGATTCATCTTCATGTAAAAATGTATTGCTCCCACTGACTGACAATAAAGGACGACTGACTTATTTTCTCACACATGTAATTATTGTTTCTTTTTATTCCTATATATTTACTTGAATTTGTGACTTTGAACTTTAATTAAACAACACAAAAACACACACATGCATGTGCACCCTAAAAGATAAAAAAGATACACTATTACAAGATACGTTATTTTACAATCACTGTGGCTACTGACATGTCATTTAAGCTGAAATTAGTATCTACACTCACCACATGAGGTACACTTATTGCTATTTCCAGGTTGGACAGCATTTTGCCTTAAACTGCTTTAATTCATTGTGGTATAGGTTCAATAACGTGCTGGAAACATTCCACGTTCACATGATAGCATCACACAGTTGCTGCCGATTTGTCAGCTGCACATTCATCAGTCGAATATCCCGCTCCACCACATCCCAATGGTGCCCTACTGGGTTAAGACGTGGATACTGTGGAGGCCATTTGAGCACAGAGAACTAAAAAAAAAAAGTTTGAGATGACTAGAGCTTTGTGGCATGGTATGTTGGACACCGTGCTGGAATTACACTGTGGTCATAAATGGATGGACATGTTCAGCAACAATACTCACGTCAACTGTGGCATTTAAAGGATGTTCAATTGTTATGAAGGGCCCCAAAGCGTGCCAAGAAAATATCCACCACATCATTATATTAGCACCACAAGAGGGAAGGCAGGATGGATCCATGTGTTCATGTGGTTATGCCAAATTCTGACCCAAAAATACAAATGTTGCAGCAAACATTGAGAATATAATTTAGGTGAGCAAGGTGCATTACAGCCTCAGCTGGCTGACAGGAGTGGCACCCTGTGTGGGCTTCTGCTGCTGTAGTCCGTCTCCTTCCAGGTTTGGCATGTTGCACTACAGAGATGCTCTTCTGCAGACATGTTTGTAATGGGTTGGTATTTGAGTTAGTGTTGCATTTCTATCAACTTGAACCAGTCTGTTCATTCTCCTCAAAATCCAGCAATTCATTTTTGCACACTGGATACTTTCTCTTTTTCAGACCCTTCTCTGTAAACCTCAGAGATGGCTGTTTGTGAAAATCCCAGTAGGTCAGTAGTTTCTGAATTACTCAGACCAACCGGTCTAGCAACAACAACCATGCCATGTTCAGAGTCATGTAAACTTGCCTTCCTTCAGCAGATTGTGTTGCCCATGTGTACATGAGTAAATGCACCGAGATGCTGCCATGTGCTTGGCTGGTTAGGTATTTTCGTGAACGGGCAAATGACCAGGTGCATTTAGTAAAGTGGCTGGTGAGTGTATTCCAATAGTAGAATAGTATAGAAAATAGATTTGCATGAGCATTTCCAAGTCTGAAATGATTGCTTGTAACACAACCCTAAAACGTCTTAGAAGGAATTGTTTTGGTTAAAAAAAAAAAAGGTTTAAATGTCAATGTTTCTAATCATGACAAATTTCCAATATACACTATGTAATACCCACATTACAGTATAGCAGCACAGTGGCACAGTGACCCAAGTTCCAGAAACCTGGTCTGGTCTGATCTGATCCCTGGTCTGACTGGTGCACCTTTTCCACACAACTGCTTAGTTTTTCTCCAGGCACTCCGACTTCAACCCACATTCCAAAAATGCCCAATGCGTCAGCTACAGTGACCCACTGACAGTGAGCGTGCGCGTGTCTGTGCCCTGGGATGGACTGGCACCCTGTCTAGGGTCGGTTCCACCTTGCACCCTGTGCTGCTGGTTAGGCCCCAACCCACATGCCCCGGATTGGATGAAGCAGAGAGAACAATGAATGACAATCGTCATTTCACTCATGGATGCGTTGCTGTCATTGTAATTACATTAATAAACAAGAAATACTGAGTCAGGTTTTTAAACATTTATTAACATTTTCACACAAAACAAAACTTTTGCAGACTTCAGAATCCTTAGTACTGGATTGTGGTCCCCAATCATTCACCTAAAGAAATAAGAGCAGGTGTGTTATGTTTTGCTTTGTTTTCATCATGTACAAAATATTGTATCATTTTATACAGAACTCCAAATCGAATCCTCAGACATCCACAATCAGTCTAGACTAGGCTTCCTAAGAGCTAGTCTCAGGCACAACATCTACCATCAAACTATTGGATGAGTGAGCAGAAAACAACTTCAGTCGTTTTAACTACAAGGCTTTCAAAAGGACCTGTACAAGTTGCTCAGCTAGCAGTTTTTAAGCCTGCAGCTCAATGTGGCCTGGCCACAGATCCCTAAAGTGAAAGAGAACTCGATCATCATAAATTAGCATGGCTGAATTACTTGAATTTGTGTGTTCAAAATTAAAACGTGATTTTCCTAGTACATTTTTAATGGTAAAATAAATTTGAATACATGATCTACGTGACTGTAGTAAGACTAACACTTCCTGTACATACAACATTATGTAAAGTGGGGACTTCATTAGCTGTGAGGTGTATGACACTGCCAATCTGCGCTCTGATTTTACACATTCATTATTCTGATTTACTCAAATGCTCTCTGCAGTTTATACCTCGTTCTGGCCCTCCATCTGCTTTATGTTTTTGGCATACAGCATGCATAACTGGTAAAACTCTAACAATATTTATGCAACACAGGCTTTGTTTCGATTTGTTTATTGTGGCCAAGGTCATACGTACTTCAAGTGATTATTTTTTGTTTTTAATAGTCTCACTGCTCCAGATTAGACCACAATACTTCCTCAAAGGTTTCATTTTATGGTGAAAAAGAACATTGCTTGTGTTACATTTTACACATTTGTACACCAAACAAAAGGTACACCATACATAAAATGAAAATAGGGTAAGCCAAATGTTTTTTTTCTGACTATTCTCATTCATGCTCTGTCTATGAACTGTACACGCTCTCAAAATAGACATTCCTATTTTGAAATTTCTATTTTTTAAGTGTATTGTTCTCCGTTACAAGGCATACTCATGCCAGCTTCTGTGACTTATTCTACTGTATACAGAATACAAAAATAAATAATAGTTTCATGTATATAATGAAGGTTTTGGTTACTACAAGGTTTACTTCACTCCACAAAATTACACAATCTACGAAAGGATTTTGTAAATGGCAACTTATTAAAACAGAACTTCAAAAAGATGTATGACTTTTTGGCTTAAGTATTTCTGCTCCAGTAAGACACTCCTCCAGTGTTTGAATCAAAGCTCTGAACCCGCCTCACTTGAGTAGAATGTTGCTGTGACTGCAGTATCTTTGCATTGTTTGCTTATCCTGTCATAAGCAGAGCCTCGAGAAAATACCTCTCCCAACGATATCTGATCTGGGAGTGGCATTGTTCTAGGGGAGAACATTGTTATATAGTTTGCTGCCTACTGAAGAGCTATAGCTGTTGTTTCTGCTTTGCTGCAGTGTATGAAACATTCACACCATACAGGAAATTAAAGACGGTACACCACAAAATGTACATCGCAAAGCACTAGTCTGAAGTCACACTGCTAACGTTAAGGTTATCATGGCTTCCAAACTGAAGAAAAAAAAAAAAAAAGTCAGGCGTTCACAATCACAAGTAGCTCATCGACACCAATTTTAAATAGAATCAATTTAAACTCCGCAGCACTGGTAATTTTTATTATAGCATGTACAGTAGGGCAAAAAAGTATTTAAAACATTTGTGGAGGGAGTTGAAAGTCCGTGTTGCCCCAAAACATCACTGCTCTAGAGGAGATCTGCATGGAGGAATGGGCCAAAATACCAGCTACAGTGTGTGCCAACCTGGTGAAGACTTACAGGAAACGTCTGACCTCTGTCATTGCCAACAAAGGTTATTTTACAAAGTACTGAGTTGAATTTTTGTTACTGACCAAATACTTATTTTCCACCACAATTTACAATTAAATTCTTTAAAAATCCTACAATGTGATTTCCTGGATGTTTTTCCCTCATTTTGTCTCTCATAGTTGAAGTGTAGCTATGATGGAAATTACAGACCTCTCTCATCTTTCTAAGACGGAGAACTTGCACAATCAGTGGCTGACTAAATACTTTTTTGCCCCACTGTAAAACTGTACAAACTGCACTCATCAGGAAAAACCTAACCAGCGAGATCCGGCTGCAAATACAAAGTTAACTAACCTGTCAAAGAAATCCCACAAACTAAGGACACAGTCCGACTGCTCACTGTGTAAAAGCCTCAATAACAACGTGACCTTTCTAACTATTAACGATATAAATGACCTATTTATTGTCAATTTCTTTCTAGTTGTTTTTATTGTTAATTAAAAAAAAAAACAACAACAAAGATTTTTAAATCCCACATTCTATCATCTATTATTCCATGACTTCGGGATGCACGGATTAAGTGTTTCAAGTTTTATAAGAAATATATAAGACAGGAATCACTGTACAATATTCGTACAGCAATATACTAAATGCTTTTATATTGTTGTTTAACATAAAGCACTATGTGCAAAGTATATACAGTTTTTAGTAACTGGATTTAGTAACAAATAAACTACTATTTAGTAACTGAAGGTACCTTGCCCCTCAGTAGTGTAGCCTAAAAAGACTGTGGCCATGGTAATGTCCGGTCAACGTCCTGTTTCACACAACATTAAACAGGGCATACCTGTATAGGGGTAAGAATCATACACACAAAAAACAAAAACAAAACAAAACAAACAAACAAACAAAAAAAAAAAAACAGAACAAAGGTGGTAGGGTTTCTGATGAGCGTGTGTGTGCACTGAATGGACTGCAATATCTTAGGAAATTACGACTGAGGAACAAATAATTACCTTTAGAGACATGTAGTGATGGTCACTCGAGTTTCTTGGGGTTGTTCACAGCCACGTAGTGGTAAAGCACTACTAACAGGAAGAGCGAGACTCCCAGCATGTTGGCAAATATTGCCAGCTGTACGTCGGTCACCATCCTATGTGGATTAAAAACAAAATACATATATTTAATGCACAACAAAATCTGTGGGTTTATATCAACTGCTCATCGGTATGTGATGGGTCAGTGCTATGGACGGACATGGTTCGGTTTCATATCATGATGTTTCAGAATGCTGATTAGCTAGAACTCGATTGTACTATTGAATCAAGAGGCTGAGATTCCTCATTGAATCAGTTCTCAACTAGCAACTGTTTAAACCAATCGAACCTTAATCCAATCGAAATGTTGTGGAAGGAGCTGAAGCGAGCAGCTAATGTGAGGAAACCCACCAACATCCCAGAGCTGAAGCTGTTCTGTACGGAGGAATGGGCTAAAATTCCTTCAAGCCGGTGTGCAGGACTGATCAACAGTTACAGGAAACGTTTAGCTGCAGTTATTGCTGCACAGGGGGGTCACACCAGATACTGAATGCAAAGGTTCACATACTTTTGGCACTCACTAATATGTATTGGATCATTTTCCTCAATAAATAAATGACCAAGTACAATATTTTTGTCTCATTTGTTTAACTGGGTTCTCTTTATCTACTTTTAGGTCTTGTGTGAAAATCTGATGATGATTTAGGTCATATTTATGCAGAAATATAGACAATTCTAAAGGGTTCACAAACTTTCAAGCACCTCTGTACCATGATAAAACCAGTGGTATTTTAATAAACTTAAATTTAAAATTATTTGGGTGAACTGTTTAAGTATGGATTTTAAGCAGACAAATATTTATTGTTACTGAGACTGATGTATTTGTTGTTGTTTAAAAACAAACAAACATATTGATGGTTTTGAGTTATTTAGCTGTGGGGTAAATTGGAGACCCAATAATTTAATGAAGTTTGATTCTATAAAAAGTATACCTTAATTAAACAGTAAATAAATAATATAATATAATATAACCCTAATCAAACAGAATGTAACAACCGCATAGACTGCAATTACACATCACAGATAGTGCTCAAATGCTAAACACTGACAGTACCACACAACACCAGAGTAACCGATGGCCAGGAAGCAATAAGCCACAGGAGGCTGCTGTTACCAGGCCACTGCTGTAACAGTCAGCCGCGTTACGTTTTGGTCATCTTGAGCGTTTTCGGTACTTCACGAGAAAGAATCTTTTCTTTTTGATAACTTCGAGGATATATGGTATATATTTCACACATTTAGTGTCAGTAATGATATGAGCTGGCATGAGATTCCTTTAATGATCTACCCCGGCTGCCAGCTGAACGGACATTCAGATCATCATGTACACAGCCAGTGCCTCTTAGCAGCATGCAGGAAAGAGCTAGGATAAAGCAGCAGAGCTTACGTTTGATGCTGATGTGGAGTTTAACGCCGAGTCGTACTGTCCGTGTTAGAGCAGCTCGCGCAGAGGAGCTTCGTACATCCGCCTGCGCCGCAAAGACACGTCACCATATAACGAAGCTGGCCAATGGACTTTCACTTTGAGATCGCGCAAACAAAAACCGGAAAACGAAACGTTTCCCGTCTCTCATTGAAAGTAGTTCGAAATTATTTTTTATTTTGATCATAGAAAATGGACAACTAAAAACCACGCGTTATCCGATAGGGACATGGTTCTTATACATTAAAATTGGGACTTTCCATTGAGGATTGGTTGTGAACCGGAAGTTATAGTAAGCACTGTGCCACATATTATTTTATGTTGTTTTTTTCTATTTCCAAATAAACCATCAGAACATTAAAACCTATGGAATGAAATGCAATCTTGTTATACATATCTTGGGGGCAAACGAACTGCTTGAAGTGATGTTTGATTATATGTCCGGTGTGAATAACTTATATATATATATATATATATATATATATATACTGGGGCTTTTATAGATCTCATGAGTAATTTACAATCATGTTTGACCTTAGTAATGTATGTATCGTTTGAGGAAATGATGTGGTTTGATGTCACTGTTTGCTGTTTTAAATCAACAGATTCTAATTTTGTACGTGTTCCCCTTTAAATGCCGATACAGAGACTAGTTCCACCTGTAGATGGCACTCTGTATAATCATCATGTAAACATGGAGTTTTGTACCAAACAAGGGTTAAATGATTACCAAGATTATAAGTTTCGAATTCCTAAACTGCCTGTTTTTTTTTTTGTTTGTTTTTTTTATGCAAAAAGAGCTCCTTAACAATGACCATTAATAACCTTTTTTCACACACAACAAAAGAAATAAAAAACAAACAAATTAATAATTATAAAAAAGAAACGAACAATAATTAAATGAACATTGCATTAACCACAACCCAAAAAAACAAGACAAAGGAAATAAAACCTGATCATTTTAACACAGTGTATTGTTTAAGCAGTCAAAAGTGATAATCTTGGTAATCGTTTAACGCTTATTGGTACAAAAAATGCATGCATATACACCGATCAGGAATAACATTATGAGCACCTCCTTTTGTCTGCACTCACTGTCCATTTCATCAGTTTCACTTACCATACTGAAGTATTTCTATAATTTGTAGTTCTATAATTATAGACTGTAGTCCGTCTGTTTCCCAATGTCCTTTGTTCGTCCCCTTTACTCTGTTCTCTAATGGTCAGGAACCCCACAGGACCAGCACAGATCAGGTATGGTTTGGGTGGTGGATCTCCCTCAGCAGTGCTGTGACACTGATGTGGTGGTGGTGTGTTAGTGTGTGTTGAGCTGCTATGGTTAGATCAGACACAGCAGTGCTGCTGGAGTTTTTAAACACTGTTCACTCACTGTCCACTTTATTAGACACATCTGCCTTATGACTCCACCTTGTAGATGTAAAGTCAGAGACAGCAGCTCATCTGTTGTTGTACAGTTTGTGTTAGTCATCTTCTAATCCTTCATCAGTGCTCACAGGATGCTACCTACAGGATGGCGGTGGCTGGACATTTTTGGTAGGTGGAATATTTTCAGTCCAGTCCACTGAGGTGTTTACACACACACACACACACACACACACACACACACACACACACACACAATACATTTTAAAAGTCTTCAGACCCTTTCACTTTCATCAGATTTTGTTATGTTGAGGCCTTGTGCTAAAAATAAAATCTAGTTTTCCTATCACTATCACCCTCATCATTATCACATTATCATTCTGCACCCAATACTCCATAATGACAGTGAAGTGAAAAACAGAATTACATTTTTTTTTTGCAAATTTATTAAAAAGGAAAAACTAAAATTTGACTTGGACATACAGTGGTGCTTGAAAGTTTGTGAACCCTTTAGAATTTTCAATATTTCTGCATAAATATGACCTAAAACATCATCAGATTTTCACAAAAGTAGATAAAGAGAACCCAGTTAAACAAATGAGATAAAAATATTATACTTGGTCATTTATTTATTGAGGAAAATGATCCAATATTACATATTAGTGAGTGGCAAAAGTATGTGACCCTCTAGGATTAGCAGTTAATTTGAAGGTGAAATTAGAGTCAGGTGTTTTCAATCAATGGGATGCCAATCAGGTGTGAGGGGGCACTCTGTTTTATTTAAAGAACAGGGATCTGTCAAAGTACTAAGTATAATATTTTTGTCTCATTTGTTTAACTGGATTCTCTTTATCTACTTTTAGGACTTGTGTGAAAATCTGATGATGCTTTAGGTCATATTTATGCAGAAATACAGAAAATTCTAAAGGGTTCACAAACTTTCAAGCACCACTGTATGTCCATGCAAAATTTTAGTTTTTCCTTTTTAATAAATTTTCAAAACATTATCAGTAACTCAGTAACTCTGAGTCAACTAACTCTGACTTTGCACTAACCCTGCTTTCTGAAATACCCCTGTTCGCATCATTTCCTGTCAGTAAGCCACAATGAACTTGCTTTTTTTTATTATACAAAAACAGAAGCAGAAACTAAAGTTTTCTTATGGTGTCCATTTTCACCACCCGACTAAAACCACTTGAACGGACATCATGTCGTTATTACGACCTCCGAACTCGTGAGTAGGAATTTCCGTCAGGACTGGGAGGAGCATGAGCTCCAGGATACACCAAGGACCCTCCAGAAGGGGCGGGGCTTGTACAGTTCGAAACCGAGCGGGAAAAGCTCGTTGTTGACATAAATCAGTAAAAAGAAAATGGTTTGAGCTGTTTGATTGCACGCAAGAACGGATTCTTCTGCATGCAGGTATGTTGTGTGCTACAGCAGAGCCCTAACCCAGCTACACTAACGGAAATGCCAGAGACGGCCAGCAGCCGGTTTGAGCCCCAGGCACTGCTGCTGCTGCTGCTTGGAAGGAGACGCTGGGGAACCGCTGGGCTTAGATCAGAACCCTCTCCTGCCGTTTCCTCTGACGCTGTAGCTTGGGCTAACAGTGGTAGATTTACCTGGGCTACTGCTTGGTTCTGTTGTGTTGTTATGTTTGATTTACTGGGAAAAATATCCTAAGTCAGTAAATGGGTTGAAAACCCTGTACTTGGGCACACGTACAACACATATATTACATTTAATTTAGGGAATTGTCATTTCTGAAGGTCATTGATCTCTTTCACTAGACAGTGAAACACAGTGAAGTCTGAGAATGGTGATGAGACTAATATGCTAACCCACCAGCACATGCACCCAGGGTCAGGTCCTGGCAGTTTGAGCATCTCATTCAGACTTGATTGGCATCTCCTGGCGTTCCATCTGGGGCATACTTATGCCTGGCACCCTGTGAGATTTGTTTTTATTGTGCCTATTGAGCCAGTTCATTTTTTTATTTTTATTTTTTAATTAGAATAAACAAAGTGTTTATAGCAAGGATGGGAAACCTAAACAGCAACAGGGATATGGCTGCAGGTTTGTATTCCAGCCGAGTAATTAGTTTGTGGCAACGTTCTTTCCACAGTAATTATACATGTTTTATGGTGACCTGTTTATTTTAAAGGCATACCAGTTCAGATGAGCAAGTTATCACAATGCAAACAAATTCTCCAAATCAAGCATTATGTCTGTATTGTAGGATTGGTCCTGTAATATTTAAACCCCTGTTTGTATGAAAACAAAAAATATACAAATGATCTTATGGAGGCATCATTTAATATTCTAATTAATAATTCAGGCAATTCAGATACCCCCTTTGATCACAAAGACTGAATATGAAGACCGTGTGTGTGCCCGCATACTAGTTTTACTTATTAATCAGTTCCCAGTAATTACTCACTGATGAATGTGTTGATGTTAGTGTTGGTTGCATTACATGATAAACAGGCATGTTCCTCTTTTTCTGAGACATAAAAATAATGTATCTGATGTCTTACGCCATCCTCACCTCATCTCTGCAGACACTAACACATCCCCCACCTATGCAAGTATTGATTCATATCAAGTCAAGTCAAGAAGTTTTATTGTCAATTCTGCATATATCCAAGACATACAGAGAATCGAAATTATGTTACTCTCTTACCCAAGTTACACAAAACAATAAATATTAAAGATGGTTAAACTAAACTAAGTGAACTAAACTAAGAATATATTATATGACAACACTCAACAGAAAAGACACTGCAGACATGAACAAATGCAGACATGATGTGTAAACAGTGGTCATGTTACAGTTGGTGCTTAAAACCAGTGTAATCAGTACTAGTATGAACAGTAGTGCAAATAAAAGAGGTATTCAGTTTGAAGGCCGGTTAAAGTGATATGGTGCATAATAGTCCTTTATCAGTTGTTTACAGTCTTTATCAGTTGTTGGAGGCTGGTTAAAGTGATCGGTGAACGACAGCTCTTTATCGGTTCTGTGCAGTTCTTTATTAGTGTGTGCAGGAGAGCAGAAGGCTGTAAGTCCGACCCAGGCCTGCAGGCCCATTCCTGCACCATTAATGTCCACACCTAATTACAGCACCCTAGACTGCTGGTTTCTTGGCAGCGTATGGTTTCCATAACTTGGTATTTAATTATTGTCGTGTCCACTACCTTATTTTTTATGTTTGATTTGTTATTCATAAGTACAGCATATGTGGAGAAAGAATATGACAAAAAGAGTATTCTTAAAACTCAAGTTTTTGAATAGCTTCACCCAACGATAACTAGGGTTGGGTAGCCTTTGCACCAGTAGTAATTGAGAGAAGTTTGGTTTTCCTAGGTGAATAGCATGCATCAGCAAACTTGGGTGCATCATCATTTTTGAATACTGCAGTATCCCAGAGTACCATCATACCGCCCAACCCTATATGTATGCGATTCATTAGTAGGAAAAGATAAGTGAAATTGAAATTCTATTTTTTTTAATGGGTACCCAGTTTTTGGAATATTGGAACTGGGGTTTGATACCCAACCCTAGCTATAACTGATTCAAAAACAAACAAAACAACAACAAACAAACAAACAAAAAACTAGTTCTGTAGACTCGGATGTACAGGATTAGCATTAGCATTAGTTTTTTTTTTTATTGCGATTTTGCAAGAAATTCTGAATATTGTTTTTTATTTTGAAATGAATCCCTTCTTTTGTCAACTTCTTATCTCTGTCTGTACATATGCTGGGGCATATTGCTGGGCAGTATACCAGTGTTAATTTCCATGAAAAAGATTTGCAAACTGTTTACATTTGACAACTTTTTCTTGCATTCTGATTTTTGTAATTTTGTGGGATGAAGTAAACCCTCTAGTAATCAAAGCCTTCATTATATACATATACAGTATTTAGTCAGCCACTGATTGTGCAACTTCTTCTACTTAGAAAGATGAGAGAGGTCTGTAATTTTCATCATACACTTCAACTATGAGAGACACAATGAGAAAAAAAAAATCAGGAAATCACATTGTAGGATTTTTAAAGAACTTAACTGTAAGTCATGGTGGAAAATAAGTATTTGGTCAATAACAAGTTCAACTCAGTATTTTGTAACATAACCTTTGTTGGCAATGACAGCGGTCAAACATTTCCTGTAAGTCTTCACCAGGTTGGCACACACTGTAGCTAGTATTTTGGCCCATTCCTCCATGCAGATCTCCTCTAGAGCAGTGATGTTTTGGGGCAACACGAACTTTCAACTCCCTCCACAAATGTTCTATGGGGCTGAGGTCTGGAGACTGGCTAGGCCACTCCAGGACCTTGAAATGCTTTTTACGGAGCCACTCTTTCGTTGCCCGAGCGGTGTGTTTGGGATCATTGTCATGCTGGAAGACCCAGCCACGTTCCATCTTCAATGCTCTCACTGATGGAAGGAGGTTTTGGCTTAAAATCTCACGATACATGGCCCCGTTCATTCTTCCCTTAACACGGATCAGTCGTCCTGTCCCCTCTGCATAGAAAAAAACAGCCCCAGATGATGTATCCACCCCTATGCTTCACAGTAGGTATGGTGTTCTTGGGATGCAGCTCATCATTCTTCTTCGTCCAGTTGTTGAGTTTTTACCAAAAAGTTCTATTTTGGTTTCATCTGACCACATGATATTCTCCCAATCCCCTTCTGGATCATCCATATGCTCTCTGGCAAGCTTCAGACAGGCCTGGACATGTACTGGCTTAAGCAGGGGGGCACGCCTGGCACTGCAGGATCTGAGTGTGTTACTGATATTTTTTGTGTGTCAACTTTAGCTAATGAAGTAAGGTTAAACATATCTTTCTGCTATACATTACCTATTGTGTTTCTGTTTCTCATGCAGCTATGGGTGTGAATGACTTGTGGTCAATCCTAAACCCGGTGCGGGAGTCTGTACCATTGTACAGTCTCACTGGGAAAATGCTAGCTGTGGATCTCAGCTTATGGATATGTGAAGCCCACCATGTACAAGCCATGATGGGCAAAGTCACGAAACCTCATTTACGGTAAAAAAACAAACAAACAAAAAAAACCCCACGGAGACACGAAACACCTACAAAGGAAATTTTTTTTTTATTTACATAATGTTACTCAAGCAAAATATCCTGATATTACCTAATTTCTTAATCACAATTGTTTGGCCAATCCAGTTAACCTAATTGCTAATAAGAATTACTATGCTTTGGAGTTTAAATTTACTAGAAAGATTTTATCCCAATTGTTTAAGAGAAGTGCAGATGACTAGGGTATGTCTTATAACCTTTTTATCGGTTTTGTATAATAATTACTATTAGTTTATAATTTAAGGTGCATTTTAGTATATTGGTTTTGGACATTGTTTCAGCAGCAACCCCAACCCAGAAAAAGTTGGGGTGCTGTGCTCCTTACAGTCCTTGTACTTTGACTTTTATATCATTGCAGACAAGCCGGGATATTTAATGTTTTGTCTGATCAACTCATATATTATTCCTTAATAAACATCCCTTCCTACATTTCAGTCCTGCAACATATTTAAAAAAATGTGGGACAGGGACAATTAATGGCTGGTAATGAGGTAAAAAGCTAGATTTATGATTTATGATTTCTAACAGGTGATTATAATCATGATTTGGTACAAAAGCAGTATCCATGAAAGGCTGAGTCTTTGAGGAGCAAAGATCGGCAGAGGATCTACAGTTTATCAACAAATGTGTAAGAAATGTTCCTCAAAGTAAGACTGGAAGGGATTTACATATTTCAGTCCTAACTTTTTCTGATTTGACTTGTTTTGTGTTGTCTTGTTGATAAATGAATGGACGTATCTGGAAAACATGTTGTCTAGAAGGAATTAAGGTTGCTTTAAAATCTCAGTGTACTTTTCTGTATTAATGCTGCGGCTTTTGGACTTGTTGCTGATCATAATTATAATCACCTGCTGACATCATCTGTTTGTAATCGCATCATTATTTAGTTTTGTTTTTTGTTTGTTTACATCACTAGCCCTAAATTGCCCCGTCCCAACTTTGTTTGGAATGTGCTGCAGGCCTGAAATGCAGGAATGGATGTTTATTAACAAATGAAATGAAGTTGACCAGAAATAAACATGAAATCTCTTGGGTTCAAACTGTTTTCAATAAGAAAAGTCAGCGTCAATGTCAGGAACACTGCATTTTAAAACAAATTGCATTTTCCATGCCGTCCCAGCTTTTTCTGATTTGAGGTTGTAAGTCCAGTGTATTTTAGTAATAAGTTTATGGGCTTCCAGTATTTCATTCTTAATTCTTATTAGTACTGCCTAATTGGCAGTTAAAAAAACAAAGTTGTATGGAGTATACAGTGTTATAACTGCTGTTAACACAAAACAAGCCATTGTAATGTTGACTATGGAGTATAAAAATGTTATTATTGATAACAGTTATAATGTTTAGATACTGCTTTGTCAAAATAATGACTTTTTTGTTACATTATTGCAGCAATTTGTTTTTCCGTGCATCTTCTACCCTGCGGATGGGGATCAAGCTCATCTTTGTTATGGATGGGGAAGCTCCCAAGATCAAGGCAGAGACGATAAGAAAGAGAACAGAGATGGCATTTCATGGCAAAAGTACCACCAAGCCAGCAACAGCCAGAAACGCAGACAGAGGACGTTTTAAGGCAGTCCTAAGAGAGGTGTGGCTAAGAAGAGAAGTATACATTGTAGTGTGCATCAGTGATACATGTTTGTTTGTCTGTTTGTTTATTTATTTAACATCACATCAACATCAGTGGACATTTGTGACAGCGACTCAGTAATGCGTTTACGGTGCTGCTTGAAAGTTTGTGAACCCTTTAGAATTTTTTATATTTCTGCATAAATATGACCTAAAACATCATCAGATTTTCCCACAAGTCCTAAAAGTTAAACAAATGAGACAAAAATATTATACTTGGTCATTTATTTATTGAGGAAAATGATCCAATATTACATATTAGTGAGTGGCAAAAGTATGTGAACCTCTAGGACTAGCAGATAATTTGAAGAATTTAGAGTCAGGTGTTTGCAGAGTCAATGGGATGCCAATCAGGTGTGAGGGGGCACCCTGTTTTATTTAAAGAACAGGGATCTATCAAAGTCTGCTCTTCACAGCACATTTGTGGAAGTGTATCATGGCACGAACAAAGGAGATTTCTGAGGAGCTCAGAAAAAGAGTTGTTGATGCTCATCAGGCTGGGGGGCGGGGTACTGAAAGCAAAGGCTGACATACTTTTGCCACTAACTAATATGTAATATTGGATCATTTTCCTCAATAAATAAATGAGCAAGTATAATATTTTTGTCTCATTTGTTTAACTGGGTTCTCTTTATCTACTTTTAGGACTTGTGTGAAAATCAATATTTTAGGTCATATTTATGCAGAAATACAGAAAATTCTAAAGGGTTCACAAACTTTCAAGCACCACTGTAGACTTCCAGAAACGTGTTATGATAGATCACTGTTCTTCAAATACCACAGTGTCCCCACTAATGCTTGATTGTCAGTATCATTAACTTCCACTTCAAATTAACTGCTAATCCTAGAGGCTCACATACTTTTGCCCCTCACTAATATGTAATATTGGATCAATTTCCTCAATAAACAAATTACCATATATAATATATTTTCTCATTTGTTTAATTGAGTTCTCTTCATCTAGTTTCAGGACAAAGGGATAAAGGGTCAACAAGCTCTCAAAAACCACTGTAAAGGTGGTAAGCAAAGGTCATACATCAGCTGTGCAAGCTTGTTAGCATGACAAAAACAATACTTGAGGAGACACACTGTTTTATTGTGTGAAAGTATGTTTGAAAGTATTGTTACAGTGGGGCAAAAAAGTATTTAGTCAGTCACTGATTGTGCAAGTTCTCCTACTTAGAAAGACGAGAGAGGTCTGTAATTTTCATCATAGCTACACTTCAACTATGAGAGACAAGATCAGAAAAAAATGCAGGAAATCACACTGTAGGATTTTTAAAGAATTTAATTGTAAATCATGGTGGAAAATAAGTATTTGGTCACCCACAAACAAGCAAGATTTCTGGCTCTCACAGACCTGTAACTTCTTCTTTAAGAAGCTTTTCTGTCCTCCACTCGTTACCTGTATTAATGGCACCTGTTTGACCTCGTTATCTGTATAAAAGACACCTGTCCACAGCCTCAAACAGTCAGACTCCAAACTCAACCATGGCCAAGACCAAAGAGCTGTCCACATCCCTGCTCTAGAGGAGATCTGCATGGAGGAATGGGCCAAAATACCAGCTACAGTGTGTGCCAACCTGGTGAAGACCTACAGAAACGTTTGACCTCTGTCATTGTCAACAAAGGTTATGTTACAAAGTATTGAGTTGAACTTTTGTTATTGACCAAATACTTGTTTTCCACCATAATTTATTAATTAAGTTCTTAATTAATACATAAATTAAATTCTTTAAAAATCCTACAATGTGATTTCCTGGATTTTTTTTCTCATTTTGTCTCTCATAGTTGAAGTGTAGTTATGATGAATATTAACAGACCTCTCTCATCTGTTTAAGCAGGAGAACTGTCTTGAACTTGCCCCACTGTATATCAAGTTTGACTGAGATTTTGGCAACCGATAGTCCAAAAAAATGTCAGACATTCTGATCTCGCATGTACAGCAAAAGTATTTTCGATAAAGGCTGAAAAATGATTAACTGGTACAGAAAACATTTGAAGAGAGATTATACCATTATTGTAACGTGTAACTCGGTGCTATTAGAGTTATAGTCACTGACAGGTTTATAACATGCTGTGTTAGTACATTTTCCTATCAGTATTGTATGGTGTTGTACTGTGGTGCTGTTGAGTAGTGGATTCTGGTTGGTCTGAAAGTGTTGCTTCTTCATTTATGTTATTATGGTATAACACTACACTGTGTGCACTATTATTAGGCAAGTTTTATTTTTGAGGATTTATTTTATTTTTGAACAACTACAGTGCTCTTTGTCATCCCAAAATGTTAATAAACCTCCAACGTAAATCTTTAAGAAAGTAAAAGTGAGGTTTTGTCTTTCTTAGGAGAACATCTATGTGTGCATAATTTTTGGGCAACTATTAGGGTGCAGAATTATTATGCAACTACATGAGAAACGAAAATGTTCCCATTTCGAAATGAAAATGTTTATTTTCGTCTGTTAAAGTGAGAATAATAAACAAACAACTCAAAATTTACAAATAAACATTTCTGACGTGAAAAAAAAAAATCAGTGACCAGTATAGCCTCCCTTCTAACAATAACAGTCATAAGCCTTCCATTCGTGGAGTCTGTCAGTTTCTTGATCTGTTGATGATCACCTTTTTGTGCAGCAGCAACCACAGCCTCCCAGACACTGTTCAAAGGGGTGTACTGTGTTCCTTCACCGTGAGCGTCCCATGTAAGAAAGGCCCACAAGTTCCCAACACTGTTTAGGTCAGGTATGGAAGGGGGCCATGTCATTATTCTTTCATCTTTAAGGCCTTTACTGGCTAGCCTTTGATGCATGTGATGGAGCATTATCCTGCATAAAAATCAAGGCCTTCTTGAAAGATGCAGACTTTTTCCTGTACCACTGCTTGAAGAAAGTGTCTTTTAAAAACTGGCAGTAGGTTTGGGAGTTCGTTTTGAGTCCATCTTCAACCTGGAAAGGTCCAGCTAGCTCATCTTTAGTAATACCAGCCCATAGCAGTACCCCACCTCCACCTTGCTGGCGTCTGAGTCGAAGTGGAGCTCTGTGCTCATTCCTGATCCTGCCACTGGCCCGTCCATCTGGTCTGTCAAGAGTCACGCTCATCTCATCAGTCCATAAAGCCTTTGAAAAATCTGTCTTCAGGTATTTCTTGGCCCATTCTTGATTTTTCAACTTGTGTGTCTTGTTCAGTGATGGTTGGGTTTCAGCTTTCCTTACCTTGGCCATGTCTCTGAGCACTGAACATTTTATTCTTCTGGGCACTCCAGGTAGGTTGCAGTTCTGGAATATGACAGCGCTGGAGGATAATGGGTTCTTAATAGCTTCATGATTGATTGTTCTCAAATATTTGGCAGTTAATTGGTGTCTGTTTTTCTCAACGCGTTTCTTGCGACCCTATTGACTATTTGCAACTAAAGGTCTGATGGTTCTGCGATTATGCGCCAATATCTTAGCAATTGCAACAGAGTCAGATAATTTTTTTTGGCCTCTTTTGCCTGAGGAAAAGAAGCTGCCTAATAATTATGCACACCTTGATATAGGGTGTTGCATCTCCTTAGGCCACACCCTCCCTCATTACACAAATACATCCAATAAGCACTCCAGTTTATACAGCTTTGAGTTGGAAAATGTATATAAAACTGATGATAATTGTGCACACAGTGTATTGTACATATGACAAACTATATTGTGATATTCATATGAATGCTCTTGTTGTCGTATCCTCCTTGTATAGCATTTCTGGAATAAGATTTAAGTAATTTATTTTTGCTTGGAGAGATTTCTGCATTTAAATGTAGCTACTGTTTCTTGCAGATCTGGAGTTCCACCACATAACTTAGGCATAGCTACCACAGCACCGATAGGGACATGTTGCAGTGGCCACCACAGTGGAACCAGTACAATAATTACAATTTTTGTAGGAACAAGGAAGGTGTGTCTGCAAGTACATTTGAGGTTAAAAGCTGAGCTAAAGTATACCTTCATACTATAAACCTCCTTAAGGCATAAATCTATGATAATGGTTCTCTTCTTTTTAAATTATGTTTCCTCAAAGACAGAAGTGCTTACATCTATCCTTCTAGGTCTTTCCTGGTCTGGATCTGCAATAACATCTGACTGCCCAATGTTGTTTTTGTATCTGCATTGTCTCTCTCTTCTTCTCCGCTTGTCTGTTTCTTTTTCTTCTAAGGCATTGAAAAAGTTGTACTACTACTTAACTGTGTAGTGAATTTTTAGTTCGTGAATACTGTATTTTGTGCTAATTTATGTTTGTGCTGGGTTTTTTTTTCCCCACGAAAAGCAACTTTAAAAGTGTCACGAAAGGTGCAGCCTCTACTTGAACTTTGTCTAAGTCCATTATTAAATTCAGCAAGACTTTAACTTTAAATCCTCACACCTGGAACACCCATTTGTCTCCCTCTGTCTCTCTCTTTCTCGTACCCTTTCTCAGTGTGCTGAGATGTTAGACTACCTGGGTATACCATGGGTGGCTGCAGCTGGTGAAGCAGAGGCAATGTGTGCCTTTTTGGATTCACAGGGTTTGGTGGATGGCTGCATTACTAGTGATGGGGATGCCTTCTTGTATGGTGCACAGACTGTCTACAGAAATTTCAACATGAACACAAAGGTCTCTAAAAAAGATTTTGGGGTGACAAAGTCAATGAAACAGGGTTTAAGTCATAAATAAATTGTTGTTGTTCGAAATTAGCTGTTGAGCTGCATTTAAACACACTTATGTTGACGGATAACAAATATGTTGACAGATTTTTTAAAAGACTAAAATCAAAATTTGTACTTATTGCAAGTTGAAAATCAGGCCTTTTACATTAAATCTGGTCCTGTACTTTTGTAATAACTGGTAATAATTTTGTTTCTATGTTTTCTGCAGGGAAATCCTGTTTTTTCCCTTAAAAAATTAAAACAAAACAAAACAATTCTGTTACTTACATTCTCCTACCAGGACCCTCAGATAGAGTGCTATAAGATGTCCAGAGTGGAGTCAGAGCTACAGCTGAAGCGAGAGTCACTTGTGGGCCTGGCCATTCTCCTCGGCTGTGACTACATACCTAAGGTTTGTCCAGTTTTGGACTGGTGGTCTTTAAACTATGCAAAACAGATTTTTCAACCCAACTTTTAAAAACAACTGAAGTAGCATTAATAACAGAATTGTATCTATCTCTCTAGGGTGTTCCAGGTGTTGGGAAAGAACAAGCTCTTAAACTGATAAAGAGTTTGAACGGACAAACTCTTCTTGAGAAGTAGGTACATCAGGATTTATAAATGAAATCTAGTGAGATAATGTTATACAAACAATATTGTAGGCTGTGGTTAGAGTTTTGGCTCTTTATAGCGGTACCAAACTACCAATGCTGGGCCCTTAAGCAAGACCATTATCCATCTGCTTTAGAGATGTCATATCATGGTTACAGTAGATTACTTCCAAAGTTAGTGGAGTGAAGAAAATAATGTCATCGAACTATAAACATATATAAATGATGCAAGTGGTCTTATCTTGTCTTTCGTTTGTTTTTGGTTCACAATATCCGTTCCATATGAGGAAATGTTCAAAACATATTTACATATTTCAGAGTTTTATCATGGCATGGTCGGGCATCATGGTGGTGCAAGTGATTGTGTGCTGCTGCCTCACAGCTCCAGAATGCTCTGGTCTGATCCCAACCGTGGATGGTGATTGTATGGAGTTTGTATGTTCTCCATGTGTCCGCATGGTTTTTTTTCCTGGTACTCCGATTTCCTCCAATATTCCAAAGACTTGTGAAACAGTGGTGCTTGAAAGTTTGTGAACAATTTAGAATTTTCTGTGTTTCTGCATACATAACACAAAACATCATCAGATTTTCACACAAGTCCTAACAAGTAGGTAAAGTGAACCCAGTTAAACAACAATATTATACTTGGTCTTTTATTTATGCATGGAAATGTTCCCATATTACATATCTGTGAGTTGTGAAACTCTAGGATTAGCAGTTAATTTGAAGGTGAGATTAGAGTCGAGTGTATTCAATCAATGGGATGCCAGCTGGGTGTGAGTGGGCACCCTGTTGTACTTAAAGAACAGGAATTTATCGCAGTCTGATCTTCACTCATGTTTGTGGAAGTGTGTCATGGCACGAACAAAGGAGCTATCTGAAGAAAATATTACAAAACCCCCTCGAAAAAGTTTGGAACCTACTGAACCAAAGTCAAACAGTTTATGTTCAGTTTGAAGAGATTCAAGACCACTGTAACTCTGTCAAGGTGTGCAATAGTCAATGAGGTCACAAAGCAACCCAGTGTAAGTTCTAAATAGCCAAAAGCCTCTCTCACAATGGGTAATGCTAATGTTCAAGAGTTCACCATCAGGAGAACACTGAACAACAATGGTGTGTATGACGGTGCTGCAAGGAGAAAGCCACTGCTCTCCAAAAAGAACATCTGCCATGACGTTTCACATGGACAATGCAGAAGGCTATTGGATAAACATTTTATGGATGGATGAGACCAAAGTCGAACTTTTTGACTTATTTGAGGTGCATTATGTCTGGTGAAAGAAACTCACGGCACTCCAGTCCAAGAAGGATTTCCCACATGGTGGGATTGATGGAACAATGAATTCTGAATGATATCAGAGAATTCTAAAGGCAAATGTCAGGACATCTGTCCATGAAATGAATCTTCAGAGGATGTGGATCATGCAGCAAGTCAAGTCAGATTTATTTATATAGCGCTTTACAGTGGAGCATTGTCTCAAAGCAACTTTACAATTTGAGATTTTCTTATAATATCTAAGGCCAATCCCAAATTGAGCAAACCTAGGACGACGGTGGCAAGGAAAAACTATATATCTGCATTATTTAGTCTGATACACAGTCACTTTTCACAAGACATCAACCCTAAGCACACAAGTTGTTCTTATGAGGAAACCCATCAACATCTAAAGAGTTGAAGCTGTTCTGTATGGAGGATTGTTTGTTTGCTTGTTTTTTTTTGTTTTGTTATTTAACATCACATCAGCATCCATGGCTATTCAGGAACAAAGTTAAGGCAACGCTAGTCAAGCATACTCATACTCGGCCAATTTAGAGCAACCATTTAACCTAATGGATGTCTTTGGAATGTGGGAGGACACTGGAGTAAACCCATGTGGACATGGGGAGGACATGCAAAATATAAACAGGTTGGGATTGTTAAATCCCATGTTATGTTCAATTTTGCTTAAAATGCCTAACATTTACTTAACTTTTGGACTTTAAAACATGACATTGCGGTTTTGATTATCTCTATTTTTCTTAGGTTCAGTGAATGGAAGGAAACGTCTTTAGCGACATTGGAGGTTTTTGTGAAGAAGGTCAGCCACTGTTTGGTGTGTCGTCACCCTGGTGAGATTATTTAGAACTCTTGGACCATGAACAATTATTATAGTAAATAATAGTATTATTATAGTGGATCTTTAAATAGATAAATGAATTAGTAATTTATGCACTTTTGTACCCGTTGTCTCTTATGTTGCTGTTTCTCTCTCTCTCTTTCTCTCTTTCTCTTGTACACACCACACATGCTTCTGGTCTCATCAGGTAGTGCCAGGTCTCATGAGCGAAGTGGCTGTGTATACTGCAGCAGTGCGAAGTTCTGTCAGCCTCAGGACTACAACTCGCAGTGCCCCTGTGATTGGCACTGCAATGAGCAGATACGCCAGACCTCATCTGTTGAAACCAACGTTAAAAAGTCAGTTTTTAAAGCTCTAATTTTAGTTGGATCTACAAAGTGATCAAATTAACATAAAATTCCATTTTGGATTGCAGAAAAGCTCTAGCCTGTGCCATGTTTCCATTCACAGAGGTAAGGTAGCTTGAGTTATACCATGAGTTATAATTGAGAATCAAATTTAAATTTGTATAAATGATTGTGGAATTCATCTCACCATTTAGATCATTAGTGAATTTCTGGTTCCAAAGGACAAAGATGTTGCCAGTTACAGAAGAAGAATGCCCAACTTGCTCCTCATGCAGGTCTCATACTCTGTGGATGGCTTTTTTTCTAGCATGCTTGTCTATATGTTTACTGAATGTTACCCTCTAAGCACACATTAAGGTTTGGTGGTTTGACATATAATGCATTCGGAAAGTTTTCGGACCCTTTCACTGTTTTCACAGTTTATGTTATTCAGTACTTAGTTTTTTGGCTTAGTTTTTGAGTATTCTTGGGTATGATGCCACAAAGTTTGCAAACCTGGATTTGGGGATTTTGTGCAGATCCTCTCGAGCTTTGTCAGGTTAGATGGGGACTGCCGCAGCACTGGGGCCCCTGGCAGGGCATTAGCCATAAATCAGTCAGTTTTAGACCTACGGCCACACAATTCAGCAGGCTTGGTCCAAGGTTCAACCTGAGGTGACATGCCATGCCCTAGGGGTCCATGGGTAAGGTGACTTTTTCAAGCCAACCTCAAAGTTCGTTCACAAACTTTCATATTCCAGTTTATGACTTGATTTATTAACCTTCCTTTATGCAATATTATTTTTTAATTCCATCTACAGTGCCAAGATTGCACATACATGGCACAGTTTTTGGCACAGACAGGTAATTTTATTACACACACAGTAGTACTTTTTGTTAAATGCTTTTTCTTAATGTCCCCATCAGAATTTTGCTCTGGACAAGATGGAGTGGCCTAAGCACTACACCAGTGAGAAAGTCCTTGTACTGATGACCTATGCTGAACTTGTCAACAGGATAGAAGGAAATCAATCAAGAACATACATGCAACCTATTCGGTTTGTTTTAGTCACACTTTCAATTTTAATAAGTAGTTTATCATCTTTGGGCTGCTTCTGTTCACCACAGCTGATTTGATCTGCAGTTATTAGGCCTTGTTCAGCCCTTCCTGCTGCATCCTCCTGTTTTATCCAGGCTTGGGACCAGTACTGGATACAATGGCTGGACACTTGATAAATAGCTGATAGATTTCCTTAAATTACCAATTATTACTATGAACATCAGTAATTTGTAAAACATTTATAAACAGAATATGCAAGCGGCGCATTAGGAATGGAATCTCCTGCTTTGAAGTCATGTGGAAGAAACCTGGTAAGAGCCTCCAATTTTATTTATCTGCAAACAGATGTGTGGCTAAATTTCAGTTTTTAGTGTTACAAGTTGATGTTAAAACATATAAAACATGTGTAGAATATAACAAGTGTTGGTTATTACTTAGCAGAGTTTTGCTAGTCATCTAGTGGTAGAACTGTGCTGAGAGTGGCTGTTGTTCTTGTTAGTGACTTGTGAAGGGAAATAAGAAGGCGATTGGTGGTGTGATTTGTGGGCCACAGGTGATGGAACAAATGTATTGCTCTGACGTGCTAAAGCTGTTTCCTCCTGGATCTGTGAACTCATTACACCCAACACACTCCCAGTCCATGCACATTACCACACAGGCTGCATGTCAGATACTCTAGGGCAAAACATAAAATTCAAGGATGAAATTCTAAAACAAATGGTAATACCAAAGGAAGGTTTCAGTACAAACTGTAATTGCTCCACTTACAATTAAATGTGTTGCCATTTTTGTAAAAATGGGCCTTCAAATTAAAGATAAATATATTTGAAAGTAAGTCTTTAGTCTGTTTTGGTTTTTGAGTTCTCAAAACCAAAACATAAATTATAATAAGTTGTTTTATTTGATGGATATTTCAAATGATGACTAATAAATGTCTAATTTTGTGCAGATCATTATGTATTTCCTGAGAATTGTCCTCCAGAGGAACTAGATGTAGTGAGGACTTTGGAAGAAGAGAATCTGTTTGCTTCTGCATTTCCAGACATTGTCCATATATTCTGCAAAGAAACAACGGAGACCAAAAACAACAAATTACAGAGTATGTCCTTATTTAGTCAAGTTGAAATTTTTAAAACATTGCTTAACATGGCAGGTTCCTTTGAAACCATTGCACATGATCAGTTTAGTATACAGTGCTGTGACATATTTGTCCCTTACGGATTTATTTTGTATTTGTCTCACTTGAGTGTTTCAGATTATCAAACAAATTTCAATATCACACAAAGATCTCATCAAGATTCACCTGAGGTGAATACAAAAAGCAGTTTTTCAATTACGATTTCATTTATTAAGGGGAAAAAGCTATCCAAACCAACTGGGATTAACCACATTTTTTGAAAGCTGAGTTAAAATTTGCTAGCCACACCCAGGCCTGATTACTGCCAGACCTGTAGAATCAAGAAGTCACTTAAATAGAACCTGTCTGACAACATGAAGTAGACTAAAAGATCTCAAAAAGCAACACACCATGCCCCGATCAGAAGAAATTCAGGAACAGATGAGAAGCACAGTCATTGACATCTATCAGTCTAGAAAGGGTTATAAAGCCATTTCTAAAGCTTTGGGACTCCAGCGAACCACAGTGAGATCCATTAACCATAAATGGTGAAGACATGGAACAGTGGTGAACCTTCCCTGGAGTGTCAGGCCGACCAACATTATCCCAAGAGCGCAGCGACGACTTATCCAAGAGGTCACAAAAGACCCCACAACAACATCCAAAGATCTGCAGGCCTCACTTGCCTCAGTCAAGCTCAATGTTCATGCCTCCACCATAAGAAATAGACTGGGCAAAAATGGCCTGCATGGCAGAGTTCCAAGGCGAAAACCACTGCTGATGAAAGTTGAATGGCTCAAAAAACAAAAACAAAATGAAGACTTTGGAGTGTCCTAGTCAAAGTCCTGAGCTGAACCCTATTGAGATGCTGTGGCATGACCTTACAAAGGCCGTTCATGCTGGAAAACCCTCCAATGTGGCTGAATTACAACAATTCTGCAAAGATCAGTGGCCAAAATTCCTCCACAGTGATGTGAAAGACTCATTGCAGGTTATGGCAAATGCTTGGTTGCAGTTGTTGCTGCTACCCTTAGCGGTAACAAGTTATTAGGTTTAGGGGGAAATTATTTTTTCCACGTAGGGCCATGTTGGTTTGGATAGCTTTTGTTCCCTTAATGAATTAAATCCTCATTAAAAACTGCTTTTTGTATTCACTCAGGATATCTTTGTCTGACATTGAAATTTGTTTGATAATCTGAAACATCTGAGAGTGACAAATATGCAAAAACAAAAGAAATTTGTAAGGGAGCAAGTACTTCTTCACAGCACAGTAAAATGTCAGTGATTTTCTTAATTGTCTTAGTGTACGTGCTGGTAAAAATGAATGCAGTTAATGGCAGTCCATCTACAGTGGTGCTTCTACGTTTGTGAATCCTGTAGAATTTTTGCACAAATAAGATGTACAGTAAAAGATTGTCAGATTTCTGTGCTAAAGTCCTAAAATTAAATGAAGATAATTCAATTTAGCAAATTGAGACAAAATTAAGTATACTTGGTAATTTATGTATTGAGGGAAATAATTCAATATTACATATCTGTGAGTGGCAAAAGATTGTAAAACTGGTGTTGGTGGGTTTCTTCACATTAGCTGCTCGCTTCAGGTCCTTCCACAACATTTCCATTGGATTAAGGTCAGGACTTTGACTTGGCCATTCCAAAACATGAACGTTATTCTTCTGTAACCAGTCCTTGGTGGAACGGCTTGTGTGCTTAGGGTCGTTGTCTTCCTGCATGACCCACCTTCTCTTGAGATTCAGTTCATGGACAGATGTCCTGACATTTTCCTTTATAATTCTCTGGTATCATTCAGAATTCATTGTTCCATCAATGATGGCAAGCCGTCCTGCCCAGATGCAGCAAAACAGGCCCAAACCATGATACTACCACCACCATGTTTCACAGATGGGATAAGGTTCTTATGCTGAAAGGCAGTGTTTTCCTTTCTCCAAACATAACGCTTTTCTTTTAAGCCAAAAAGTTCTATTTTGGACTCATCCGTCCACAAAGCATTCTTCCAATAACCTTCTGGCTCGTCCACGTGATCTTTAGCAAACTGCAGACGCGCAGCAATGTTCTTTTTGGAGAGCAGTGGCTTTCTCCTTGCAGCCCTGCCATGCACACCATTGTTGTTCAGTGTTCTTCTGATGGTGGACTCATTCCACAAATGTAATGTGAAGATTAGACTTTGAAAGACTCCTGTTCTTTAAATACAATAGTATGCCCACTCATGCCACTCAATTAACTGATAATCTAGAGGTTCACTTACTTCTGTTTCTAATATTTGTTTACTTTTGGCTAGACAAGAAAAATGAAAAAAAAAACTCTGTGTGTGTGTAGTTTTTTTTTGGTCTGTAAAAATTATAGATTTTTTTATGTTTTCAAAAACATAAATCAATTCATATCAATGGTGATGCAGTTAGCAGTGTCTGTGGGAACCAATTACCCTGCAAATTTCTTGAGGGGTTAAATAAATATGCTTCTCCTTCTTTAAAGTACCAGAGATCAAAGCTTGAAGCTGTGATTGTGACACCTGCTGGTGTTTGAGTCACTACTCTCTCTCTCACTTCCACAGTGAGATCCCAACAATCATTCTGCTTTTATCCATGTTCCACTAGCCTATGCTTCATGCAGTTCATCTCCTCTTTCCATTTTCTGAACATACTCATTGTACGTACATATTTGTTTATTCTGTAGCATATGCTTAACAATAAATATTACACACTTAACATTACAGCTTACATATATCACATTAGGTGTAGTGACATTGTAGGGCAGAAGGCTGAATTCAGTTTGAGGCTCAAACAGGTTGAGATATTCATGTGCATCTTTAAATAATTCCTTGGTTTTACTAAAGACATATTGATTTAATTCATTTATTTATTATTAGGGTACTATACCACTATGACATAGTGATCACTGAATGGATTTAGAATTTTATTGGTAAAGACTGGAGCTAAAATTCAGAATTGTTTCTAAATTGTACAGTGGGGCTTAAAATTTGTGAATCCTTTAGAACTTTGTATTTTTCTGCATAAATATGACCTAAAACAACATATTTTCAAATGACTGCTAAATGTAGATAAAGAGAACCAATTAAACAAATGAGACTGAAATACTAGTTCATTTTATTTATTGAGGAAAATGATCCAATATTACATATCTGTGAGTGGATAAAGTATGTGAACCTCTAGGATTAGAAGTTAATTTGAGCAATTCGAGTCAGATGTTGTCAAATCAGTGGGATGACAATCAGGTGTGAGTGGGCATCTTCTGTATTACATAAACAGGGATCTATCTGACCTTTAGTTCCATGCATTGTGGCACGAACAAAGGAGACAACTCGGGACCTCAGTAAAAGTGTATTGACGCTAATAATGCTGGAAAAGTCTACAAAACTATGTCTAAAGAATTTGTACCACACCAATGCACAGTCAGACCGATTGTGTATAAATGGAAGGAGTTCAAGGTCTTTGCGCAGGAGTTTTCACTCCAGCAACAAAGCATGTACTAGTAATATTAATGATCATGAGTATACCATCAGGAGAATTCCGAACAACAGTGGTGTGCATGGCAGGGTTGCAAGAAAAATGCCACTGCTGTCCAAAAGGATCATTGTTGTCCATCTTGTGGACAGAAGATACCTAAATAGAACTTTTTAACCCTTTTAATTTTGTGTTATGTGCGTTATGTTTGGAGAAAGGAAAGCACTGCATTCCAGCATAAGAACCTTATCCCATCTGTGAAACATGGTGGTGGTAGTATCATGGTTTGGGCCTGTTTTGCTGCATCTGGGCAGGACGGCTTGCCATCATTGATGGAACAATGAATTCTGAATGATATCAGAGAATTCTAAAGGAAAATGTCAGGACATCTGTCTGTGATTGAACCTCGAGAAGTAGGGTCATGAAGCAAGACAGTGACCCTAAAAATGCAAGTTGCTCTACCAAATAATGCTTAAAGAAGAATAAAGTTAATATTTTGTAATGGTCATGTCCTGATCCTAGTCTAAGTGATGTGTTGTGGTAGGACCTGAAGCAACTCATGAGGAAACCCAACAACATCTCAGAGTTCCTGCTGTTCTGTATGGAGAAATGAGCTATAATTTCTCCAAGCCGATGTTGAGGGCTTACTGAACTGCATAGCCACTGGAAACGTTTAGCTGCAGTTATTGCTCCACAAAGGGGTCACACCAGATACTGAAAGCAAAGGTTTACATGCTTTTGCCATTCACATATATGAAATATTGGATCAACCTCAAATAAATAAATCATCAACGGAAATGTTTGCTTCATTTGTTTGCTTGTGTTCTGTTTATCTATGTCTAAGTATGATGATGTTTTAGGTTATATTTATGCAGAAAAAAGAATCGGCTCACAAACATTCAATCACCACTGTATGTCTTTATTTGAATGTTCATGATGTGTCCCTCGATAAAAATGATTTAAGTCGGGCCCATTTTTATTTGTCCAAGTCTGCATCCTATCAACATCGCACAACTGGTGCTATTTTGTTCCAGATGCAATACTGTAGTTGTTTTTGTCTGGGTGCCTTTCTAAATTTTATGTAAGCGTACACTGTCACAGGAAAATTTAAATGTGTTATTTTATTCTAAATACTGAAAGGAAAGAGAAACAAAACCTGATAAGTTATGTGTCAATTTCACACATAATTTGTTTTGCAAGTGCAGGACAAGTCTATTGGGGATTTATTGATATGTCTTGATATATGTGGTCTCTTATTCATCATTTTGTAATGGGATGTTTTGTTGTTGTCTGTACTATGAGACCAAAATATTTCTGAACGCTTGAATTTTTTTGTATCTGTCAACAGAAAAGAAACTAAAGGCAGAAAAAGAGAACCCAGTTTATGCTCCGGATGGAGTTTCAGATCTGTTTGCTCAGATGTCTCTGAATAGATCTTCACATGTTGAACTCCCTGTACACCTATCCAAAAGAGCAGTTCTGAAGTCTGAAGATGATCCTTGTCCTGTTACTTCTCATGCAACAGAAATTCCCAAACAGCGCAATGAAATTGGGGATGACACAGATTCCCTTCTTTTCAAATTTATTGACCGACCGCAGGCTCCAGCTTCCCCCTGCTCTACAGCCACACACACTCAGGCCCAAAATTCCCCTTCAGTATGTTCTCTGATTGAGGAGCTACACTTGAGCAACGTTGACTGGGACGCTATGTCCTTCAATGCTTCACCGTCTCCAAAGCACCAACACAGTGAGCCATGTCCCAAAACATTTAACAAAACAAACAAAGAAACAAAAATGGAGTTATCAGTTCTTCACGTTGATCTATCATCATTTTCACTAAGGGAGAGGGTCCTTTTGAGCAGTGTGATAAACCCTCCTCCAGAGGAAATGCCCAGGGCCAGAGTTGAGAGTATTGTGTCTGTACCAAAGGATTTGGATCATATTTCCTGCAAGTCTCTGGTGGGGAATCTTGAAGTTCCTCTCCACTCACGGTGTGAAAAATCTGGGTCTACTGAAATTGTCCCCACTGTTCCTGGATCATGGGAAAAAACAACCAATATGGCACAACAGCCCAAGGAATCTCTCTCTCTGGTGGCACCACCTAAATACAAGTTTGTTAAACCAAAACAGTCCGTTAGACCATCCAACAATCCTGAGCAGACAAATAGAGAGAGCATGTCTAAAATTTATGATTCTCTCAGCCAAGGATCTGGCAGTGAAGACAACAATTGTCCCCAAATAAAGCAAGGGAGGAGCAAATTCAAAGCCCTCAAGCCCCAACAACAAATTCCACAAACTCTTCTACCGCAGTATATTGAACAAGGTAAAAGTAAGATGTTATCCAATAAGGAGCAACCAGTTTGTATCTACAGGCACTTAGCATCAGACCTCACTAATCTCGAAAAACAGGAGAGAATTGTAGGAATCTTAAATACACCGGGCTGCACTACAGAGCGTGCTGACGAGGTGATTGATGGTGATTATGATGGCGCATCAGATGCTTCAGCTGACAGCCCTCGTCCTCTAGTTGAGAGACTCAGACAAAAGTTTCAATTGAAGTTAAACTACTTTGCAGACGTGGAAAATGTTAATTAGATTAAATAGAAGCTCAAAATATAATAGGCTATTTGATGTATGTTCAGGACCGTCACATGCAGGCTATATCAATGCAGCCGAGTTCGAACAAGGACGTAAAAACCCTAAACGTGTCGCTTCCTTTTCCTCACTAAGATGCCTTAAACACGGCTTACTTTTATTACACACTTCAGCGCTTCTCTTCCTTAGCCGCAAGAGTGACGTGTTGCACACCTATTCAGACATGAAAGCTTTAGGGAAAGAGCGGATGGACAGCTGTCCTGCATCAGTTACGCTAGCTGTCAAGTCACTTTCAAGGGCAAAAAGTACGCCTATTGTATCATATACTTTCCAATGCAGTTAATCATTTGCTATAACCTATGATGTAGTAAACTGAGTAGTATACATTTCAAAACAATAAACAAACTATTAGCTACTTATAAATTATGTAGGCTAATATGTCCACTAATAAGCATTAGCTTATAGCTTATTAATTTGCTGTATCTAGTCAGTTAGTAATAGCTACATGAAGAGCTATACACTTTAATAGGCCTACAAAGAAATCGATATGACGTGTCACCCTATTTATAAATGAGTGTTCGGACAAAGAATTTACGCCATGCTCATAGCCAAGGGAAAAGGACCAGACCGATATCAGGGATCAACAGCATAACACACATGTTATGTAGCTACAGATTACAGGTAGTACAGCAACTTCCCCAAACCATCAAAACTGTCTTAGGCTATTCCAGCAGTTTCATCTCAGCTACGTCAAAAATTGTTCATTTCATTTACCTGAGATGGTTCACGTTAAACTGCTGCACCTGTTTAAAGTCGCTTCTCACAAAGGGGAAAACTAATTATTTTCTTTTCTTGTTTGCATTAGTCGAATATTCACACTTGGGCGACAACGATTGCCGTTGTGCTCAAGCAAATGTCGCTCTTTTGACACTTGAGCTCTCTTTGAACTTCGCCTAGGGCTGTGAGCTCGTAAATCCATGGCCGGCCTCTGCTGGTATAAATATCCCAGTTCTTCCATTTCTTCCCAGTAATCTTCACCTTCCTTCTGGAACAGCAACGTGTATACACACACCTGGAGGAATTTGCGCACATGGACAGCGGCGCCGACGTTCATTTTACTGCAAAACTTCTGGCTCAGTGGGAATGGAAGGGTCAACCCCGAAGTTTTGGGAAACAAAATGGCTCCATCGGACTCAGATCGTCACCTGAATCTTCACCATGTTCCACCTGTTCTTCCCCAGAGGTTCAAGGCAATTCCGGTCAAATGTTCATGGATTTCTCGTACCATTTTGGCAGCAGGAACCAACCAGTGTCCAAGAATGTCCAACCAAAAACATCCAGACCCAAAATGTCAACGAAAAGGCGCATGAAGGCGAGTGAGAGAGAGAAAATGCGCATGAGGAGTTTAGCTGAAGCTCTACATCAACTGCGTGACTACCTGCCTCCGATCTACACCCGCAGGGGACAACCACTGACCAAGATTCAGACTCTGAAATACACGATCGAGTACATCAAGGAGCTCTCGGATATTCTCAGACAAGAATGAGGTGACGATCGACAAGCCTTGGTTATTCATGGACAATGGTCATTCATTTAGGCTGCTGCTGTTGATGGATGTTACAGTCTGAAGTTGTAGATATATGTGCCATAATTGTGATGTAAATAATTTTGCCGGCACTTGTTCAGTGTCAGTTTTAGCCATTTTTTTCAACGCATGTGTATAATCGTCAGATATTTCAAAGCAGAGACATCAGAATAAATTTTGTTTATTACAACGCATTGTGTAGATCATTTCGGAATTTAAATAACATAATTTTTTGAATGTTGACATTTTAGTAGGCTCCCATAAGCCATACTGCTATATTATACCATAGGCCTATATTGAACCCCTGCACCTTAAATTTTCCTTAGATATGAAGGTAATTTAAAATTTGTTTTGCTCCACACTGGTAAGGGTGAGTTCAGGTTAAGTGGAATAGCCTACTTTTTGGCAAACCTCAAAACAGTCTATCAAAAATATCAAGTTGTGACTCGTATAAGTTTTAATTGGCTCTTCTCTGTTGTTGAGGTTTCTTGACAGAATACATTCTGCTCAGTTAATCAAATATGGAATGGAGAAGCAGACAATTTTATTGCATCTACTCATGAGCACAGGCGATAAGGACAGATAAACGTCATAACAGCGATGCCAAAAACCCTCAGTTTTACCGGCTCTCATATACCCTTTCTCTGAGTGACATCTAATCAGTTCAAATGTTTTCCAAACATTAGGCTAACTCTAGCCTACTCTCACTACCCTTATCTTTGTTTTTTAATAGGCCCAGATGTTAACTGTAGGCCTCTAACTTTTATATACAAATTGTATTCAATTCTTACATAAATTATATTAAATTCAAATTATGCCTTTACTCTCTCTCTGGACTTCTGCAGTCTCTGTGACCATGAGAAGGCCCCAACACTTTAATGTCAAAAATGTACTTACAGATTAAAAAGATCACTCTGAATCAATTTGCTTATTAATCAGATTACAAATATCTTTCATATACATTTTATATTTCTATATTCACCCCAGGTCACTGGAGGTCACAGCATGTCCACGTACAACATATGCCGCGCACACACACAATTCATCTCGGCTTGTACTTGGTTTCAGATGAGACATTATGACCATCTTCTGATCAACACCTGTCGGAGAAGAGCTATATGTTCTCACGTACGAGCTGGGAACATCCTATAATAAACACAGTTCAGATGAGAAATGATGGTCGTTCTCACACCCAAGCTTGGAACCATCATTTGATGGACAGGCCCCTCCCAGCAACCGTGTAGGAACACACCACAAGTGCTCGGACAAAACACTTCCACGGCCGAAGAACATCCTTCGTCTGAACCAGTGACATCACCACAATCAGAAATACAAATGTAATAGAGAGGTGAACACATGCATATGAGATATAAATGATTATATGGTTACATTAGTGTGTAATATAGATGTAATACGTTTATGTGGTTACAAAGATGTGTGTTTCCAACAAATCTTCCACACTGGATTGCTTTGTTGTCATTTTTTATAGCCTGTTTATTTTCTCAGTGGCTGCCACTACGTAAAGAGGATTTTACCCCATTACAGGGGATTTAGCCTACAGGTTGGTAAAGTGGGACACTACTGTCATATTTGAAACACATTATCTATGTCTGATCTACAAATTATTCAGTGACCTGCTTGCCATATAATTCAGAAATGTGTTTTGTTATTTAAAAAGGATCAAACCAGGAACCTAACCAGCAGCACAGGGTGCAAACCATCTGGCACATTCACACACTGAGGAACTGTGTCGGAAGCCAACTGACCTAGCGAATCTTTGGCAGCCACACAACATGCAGACTCCACACTAGCAGAGTCTGGGTCTGGAATCTTAGCTGGGATCTCTGGAGCTGTGAGGCAGCAGTGCTAACCACTGCACCACCATGCAGTTCAGTCTCTCTGTTATTAAACACCACGTACTTATTTATTTATATATCTTTATATGTTTATACTATTTATAAGTTCTGTTTATCTGCGTGCTGTTGTTTTTTTTTTTATTATCCCCCTGCCCCAAAAGCACAAATGGTTTGACCTTCCTGCGTGCAGAGCAGTGATGAGAATTCCGGCTCTTTTCAGGGAGCTGGCTCTTTCGGCTCCCTAGTGGCTCTTTAGATTGTTTGTAGCTTAATTTATTCATTCTCTCTCTCTCTCTCTCTCTCTCTCTCTCTCTCTCTCTCGCTCTCTCTCTCTCTCTCTCTCTCTCTCTCAATTCAATGAGCTTTATTGGCATGACTCCCACAGTGGGTACAATATTGCCAAAGCATTGAAAAGACATTGTTTTATACATATCACAAATAAGAAAAGAATCAAACAGACAAAAACATACAGTATCGTAGAAAAGACTAAACAGAGGGAAAAGAAAAAATAACTAAATGAA